>PIJX01000002.1:44336-67144 GCA_002927005.1 Aspergillus pseudoterreus | reverse complement strand
CCCCCCCCCCCCCAAAAAACACAGCCAGCTTTCCCGTGGGCGCCTCGACAGAGGTCTGCGGCCATCAATCTGCAGGTTGAATTAAGTAGATTTGGTGCAGATTTCCATTCGCTGCTCACTCTCAGACGAACAACGCCTATGGGATGGACCAAACACCCCAACGGCTGCAGGACAGTGATACGGGGTTCGTCAGCATGGGAAGCTGCTCTCTTTATAAGGTTGTTTGTCCATGCTCCTGTCAGATTGAGCGTGTAGGTAAGGAGATGAGAAATCTCAATGCCAAGAGCAATATATACGCTACTGGACCCACGCTCTCTCTAGCTCAAGGTACTGATGGAGAAATTTTTCGCGAGGGGAATCTTCTATCACGGCGGTTTCCTAATGATGGATATCTTTAGGAGTACTCATCTACAGTGATTGTGCTACTGTTCATTCCTAGCAGCTGCTACGTTCTACATAAACGTATCAATGTACAGAGCTCTAAACATAGTCTTCCTGAATAAAACGGAAGTACTATCAAAAGTATGAGTGGACCAAACCAAATGCTTCTCTTCATGCGGACCACACATGGCCTTGATGCAGTTCTTCCTGTCGAGGGACTTGGGAGTTTACATAAAAAGCCGCCAGTGCCTTCAGTTGCAATCAATTAAACTACAAGTGTCAGCCACTATACTACACCGTGACCAGCAGGTTCGACTTAATTCTGCTATAGGACCACCACTCCGCCGTTTCTATTGCGGTTGTCATCAAAGACGCTCCAGGTGACACACCATGACCAAGGGTATTGAAGATCTGAGGGGCTGAATGAACGGACCCCTGTGATGCAGGACTAATCTGCAGGTCAGTCTCAGATGTAACATAATCTACACCCGAGGTCCTTAGTGCATGGCGCACTATCGAAACGCGAAGTAAACTGCGCTGTCGGCCAATCGACGACTGCCGAATCACCCACCAATGCACGACAGCGGGTTGCTGAACGATATCTATTCAGCCGCTCGCGTCCACCGCAAATGATGTCGAGGCTTGTAAAAGACCCTAACGGTAAGATGCTTAGTTGGTGGAGAAAGAATCCTTCTTCACCTCGTAGATAAACGCACAGGCACTCCACCGGGCCGCTTCAACTGTTCACGACTTACCTTCAACCTTGAGGTGATAGAGGATGTCTACGGCTCTGCTGTTGATGGTCATCTTGGCCATCGCTAGTCTATACTTTTTTAAAGTATTCCTGTCGGGCAACGGAGGCGCACAACCTCTTCCACCTGGACCTGTGCCGAAACCCATAATTGGCAATTTCCACGACCTCCCACCTCATGGCGTCAAAGATTGGGAACATTGGCTGCGACATAAGGATCTATATGGTGAGTTGATCCTGGCATGGTTCAGACACGTCCTAAGCCCGATAAATAGGCCCGATCAGCTCTGTCACAGTCTTGGGACAGACAATAGTCGTGGTGAACGACGCGGAACTGGCCGTTGATTTGCTCGAGAAGCAATCTGCAGCCACTGCCTCGCGACCTAGGCTGGTCTTTGCCTCTGAAATGTTAGTAGCCCCGTGCAGTTCGTTCTTCTTGTAACGCGGACTAAGGATAATGAAGGGCGGGATATGGTCTTTCATTGCCAATGCAGACCGATCTGCAGATGACGCGCGCATACAGAAAGGCTATGCATCATGTCATCGGGAGCACCAAGTCTATGGCGGACTTCCATCCCTTGTTAGAAAGGGAGGTCCGGCGGTTTCTGCTGCGGACATTGCGGACTCCAAAGGAGTTGATTCAACACCTACAGACGTGAGCGCACCCATACTCTATTGTTAGAATCAGTCTCTCAATAATTCAACAGGCTGACAGGAGCCATCATCCTGGAAATCGGCTATGGATACACCGTGGAACCACATGGCCCCGACCCGTTCGTTGACCTTGCCAACACGGTCATGGCAGAATTCTCGGTTGCAACGCAACCGGGGACCTGGGCTCCTGATATTATTCCTGCTCGTGAGTCCATGTTCCATATAATGCCTGAGATGTCTAATAATCGAAACCTTAGTGAAGTACATTCCTTCATGGTTCCCCGGCGTGGAGTCCCAACGCATGGCAAAGACATTCAACTCGCGCGTGAATGATTTCTCGGGCAAGCCGTACGCATTCGTGCAGAAGCAGATGGCTCGTGGATCCTACAAACCGTCCTATCTGTCTCGTTTACTGGAGAAAGACAATCCCCAGCCTGGATCGGAGGAGGAGCTCGTTGCGCGATGGTCTGCTGCGTCTCTTTATGGCGGGGGGAGCGATACAGTGAGTGATGCTCTCAACATTATCAGTCGCGACAATCTAACACCCATAGACCCTCTCCTCTCTCGGGTCTTTCTTCCTCGCGATGGCCATGTACCCAGACATCCAAGAAAAGGCCCAAGCCGAAATCGACCGGGTAGCCGGCGACAGACTCCCCACCTTCGACGACCGCGCCGAGCTGCCGTATACAAACGCCGTGGTGGTGGAGCTCCTCCGCTGGCTCCCCGTAGCACCCATGGCTCTACCGCACCGCGCTACCGACAACCGAACCTGCGGCGGGNNCTACCACGACCCGATGACCTTCAACCCGGAGCGGTTCCTGGGGAGTACCCCTGAACCTGATCCGCGCAAGTTTGCCTTTGGGTTTGGACGGCGCGTGTGTCCTGGTAAGGTGCTTGCGGAGGCGAATGCTTTCCTGGCTGTCGCCATGTCGCTGGCTGTGTTTCGCATTCGGGATGCTAAGCAGAATGGGCGCAAGATTGATGGGTATCCGGATGTCACGGCTGGTGTTATCAGTCATCCGGTCCATTTTGAGGTTGAGATTAGTGCGCGCAGTGCGGCGCATGAGGCGCTGATTGAGTCGGTTGAGAAGGACTGTCCGTGGCAGGAAGGGGATGGCAAAGAGTGCGATTTCTAGTCTGTGGTTTCGGTCATTCATATACGCTCCCAGACAGAGACATTATTATTAGACGCCTTTAAAACATGTATCTCGCTTAGATTCAATGAAACACGAGGCACTCCACGGATAGCTACGTAGTTGACAATCTTGGTTGCTCCAATTGTCCAGATATAGTCATCCATCCTTTGTGGATTGTGACCCGATGATATATAATGCGGCACAAAAACACGTAACTATATTCACACACCATTAATGTTAGACCACTCAACACAACATCTGCCGTTCATGAATGTGGCTGTGTCTAGCGCCAAATGTCTTAAAAGGCCCACGGATCAAGAGGCTGATTCCGGCTAGGCTGCCGCAGGTCACCAGCGATGGCGCCTGGAGATGCCTGGCGATGCCTGAGCGATACGAGCCCCTAAATACGCCATGTTGCTCTCCCAACACGTCCTCGTAATTCCATCCACACCAGCACGAGGATAATCAGTACATATCTCAAAATGGACTCGAAGCCAGCTACTATCAACCTCCCCGGCTTTAACTTGCCGGTGAACTACAGGCCGCCCACGGTAGGACAGAGCGCGTTTGATCGACACGAGATGGACTGACAGAATCACAGAACCGTCAAAAGGCGAATGGCTTGTTCTTGAACGCGTTGGATTATATCCAAATTGATGGTGGTTATATCAGGTTAGATATCCATTGGGTGTTCTTTGTGCATTTGCTAACATTGCGTGGTAGTCGCGTCAAGACGACGAGAGAGATCTTGATGATGCGGGTGATGGACACCATCAGTGACAAGCCCGAATGGACCCGAAAGGTAATTCATTGCCTTATTTATCTGTCGCACGATGATCTCTAAACGACTCAGGTTTTTGACGAAGAGATCGTGGCCAGGTGGAGAGAAGAGCTCCTCGCATCTGGCCAGGATGTGACCCCCAAAATGCTAGACTGGATCATCAAAGAGCTGCAATGGAAAGCCGAGCGCTTCCAGAAGACAGGCATCTTCGATGTCTTTGACGTGGGCGTGGTCAAGTCAGACACCGCCGTGTCAGAAGAACAGAAGCACGCCCTGCAGAAAGCAGTCGCTGTGTTGGAGAACGTCGAAGAGAGAGACTACCATCCAGGATCGGACAACAAAGTCATCGACCTCGTGCACCCGTCTCTCTTCCCAGTCGTCTACGGCCGCACAAGAGCTCTCCCGGATCGGCTCATCGGGCTAGAAGATTGTCTCCAGAGCATCGGTCAAGGAGAGACACTCAAAGTGCCATCAGACGAGGAGGTTGAACCTGCTGTCCCGGACGACTCATGGCTGTCAGGCTACGGGCGGAACCACCTCCGAGGCCTGAAGCCCTACAGCCAGAAGTTCCAGTGGCTTCCGNNCTGGTTCCTGGAATAGGGCTAGTGACAGGATCGTGTACAAAGACGTCGAGTATCTTGAGCATACGGTCCCCGAGCCAACTGTTGCGGAAGGGGAAGAGGAAGATGACGAGTTCTATGATCGCCATGACGAGTGGGAAGACACCCGTCCGGTCAAGAAACCGGAACCTGGAGAGTTCCATCCACCCGTAGTGGAGTATGGATGGGAGCCGATTGTTCTCCGCGAGCAGTTCCGTGACCAGGGGCTGCAGGTGATTGTGAAGCTGGCCAACATCGAGCTGACACCCGAGAAGCCCGAGTATGAGGGGGGTTCGTGGCATATCGAGGGTCAATTGGTACGTGAGGCGACAATATCATATATCTGGGCTCTTGCTAACGATCTCTAGAATGAACGCATCTGCGCCACGGCTATCTACTACTATGACAGCGAGAACATAACAGAAAGCACCCTCGCTTTCCGCCAACGGATCGACTCCGAGACGCTGGAGGATGTTCAATACGACCAGAACCGGCATTCCTTTGCCAACGAGGTCTTTGGGTTCGCAGGGGGCAGCATGATCAATACCAACATCACGCAGGAACTGGGGAGCGTCGTGAGCCGCGAGGGTCGGCTGCTTACATTCCCCAATATCCTGCAGCACCGGGTCGCGCCGTTTGCCCTGGCAGACCGCACCAAGCCGGGCCACCGCAAGATCCTGGCGTTTTTCCTAATCGATCCTCACCTGCGGATCATCTCCTCTGCCAATGTGCCTCCCCAGCAGGAGGAATGGGCCAAGGAGACTCAGGCAACGATTGCACATGTATTGGACAGGAGACTCCCGGCCGAGCTGAGGGAGATGGTCAAAGAGAACATTCCTAATGCCTACATGACTTTCGAGGAGGCCAAGCAATACCGGCTGGAATTGATGGAGGAGAGGAGCGCGCGCAGCGAAAGACAGAATGCGCAGTTTGAGGAGGGCGTGGTCTCCCTTTGCGAGCATTGAGCTCGACCGTTTGAGTCTTGACATCGTACAGTGGAATTTTATACAGCAAGGAGGTAGCTCATGCAATGCAACGTTCATTCCATGAAGGCTAGGTTGAGTGTATAGAGGGATGGCTTGTAACCAGTGTCCAACCGGGCTGGGATACCGCGCCAAAATATGCTCTCCCATTCTATTTGCACGTAAAAGGATAGTCAACATCTCGAGAAGCTAGAC
The DNA here is from genome assembly GCA_002927005.1 of Aspergillus pseudoterreus. Lineage (NCBI taxonomy): Eukaryota > Fungi > Ascomycota > Eurotiomycetes > Eurotiales > Aspergillaceae > Aspergillus > Aspergillus pseudoterreus. The sequence goes on along the minus strand of PIJX01000002.1, from coordinate 61,664 downwards.
AGACCTGTCAAGTGGGCTCGTCGATCGGAATATTTCTGGGGAACCTAATTATGCCATAAGAATGGACTGAGCGCGATGTAGATCGTTCGAGATCCCCCCTTGACTGCAAATATACCATCAAATCGCTGGGCAAAAGGTATTCTGTCATGTTTACGACTACACATTCCGAAGGCGCATAGTTAATACCTTGCTATTTACCCGGTTAGCAACGAGGTTGCGCCATAACGAAGACTACCAGCCAAAAATCCGCCGGGGGAGAATTTATGTCCAATTGAACTGCTGGCCGTTGCCTTTTATCCCTTTCTACACTCGAGCTGTAGGACTTACCCCACAGCAAGGGGAAGGCAGGATGCCCATGCGAAGCATCCAGTGTCACCCCTTGCTACGTCTGTACAGCAATCTCATAGTTGGATCATATTGCGTCTTATAGACGTGCGCAGGAGAGACAAAGACATAAATACCACCTCTAGTCCCGTCCAGATCGTCGACTCGCAAGTCAAAACCAGACAGCTCGTCTCCAACCACCGACTATCTCACCTCAAAAGCTCCCCGAAAACAAGACATCCACGATGAAGGTCCCCGTCGTCGTTGCCGCCTTCCTTGCCTCCGTGGCCATCGCTACGCCCGCGGTAAGTCTCGACACGGCCCGAGTTACTTCAACAATGCCCTAACTGTACGTCCTTAGGTCCAGGTCCGCGACAAGATGAAGGCTGGAGCTGGCGTCAAACGCAACCCCCAGTTCCCTGGACCTATTTTTGGGGCGGCTGGCGTAGGACCTATTAGGGTCCCTGGCGAGGGCCACGGGTACTTCCCCGGTAAAGAGCATGAAGGCCACGATGGACACGACGGCCATTGGGGCCATGAAGGGCACAAAGGCCATGGGGGCCATGAGGGCCATAAGGGCTATGACGGCTATGAGGGCCATAAGGGCTATGATGGCTATGAGGGCCATGAGGGCCATGAGGGCCACTATGGAAAGAGATCTTTTGGTTTACCTGAAGAGGACCATGACATGGGATACGAAAAGGGCCAGCGCCCAGGATTCTATGGAAAGGGTCACGAAGGCCATGAGGGCGATGAACGCCACAAAGGCCACCATGGAAACTAATACTTGGGTTTCCATGAAGACGACCTTGACGGACACCTTGACAAGAGATCCGGATTTGGCCTTGAATAGCCGGAAGTGTTTGGAAAGGGACACTAAGGACACCTGTGGAGGCAATAATTGAGAGTAGCCAGTAGCCATCTTATGGTCTGCAATATAATAATAGGGGTAATGAAACGAGAATTCTTTACTTCGAATCTTTGTAGCAATGCAGGTATCTACATAACATGCAGAGCTGTCTGCTTGCTCCCTATCAGCTGGTTCTATCGTCTTCAGACGTGACTATGTACGAGTGACGGTGATACGAAATGGAGTCTGTATTGTCTCTTTGGAAGGGGAGAACCTGCAGGTAGGTATGCAGTAGGCAGGCCGAAATATATACGAATCGGATAGATGTACATATAGAGTAGTTACTGTCAAGGGGGGAGCAAAAATATATAATGACAACGGCCACATCAAACGCAGCATTCTTGTTACAACATGAGTGATTTATCATAGTCGATCCATACAAATCCCATACGGCGTAACTACTTCGTTGACACTGTAATTCCTCACTGGTGGCGATATACCGACCAGAGGCCCTTCGGAGCTGGATACACCGATCCCCGACGGAAAAACTCCGTCGGTACAATCCCCACCGAGCAGATATTATTGAATCCACGACGCCACCATTATGGGTCTGATGGGATGCAAAAGCAAATGCAAAAAAAGAATGCATCATCCGTNNGACCAATGATGCTTCGTTGAAGAATTTAGTCCTAGCTGGGTATAAGTCCGGGTAACACAATAGCCACATTCAGACATCCAACAAGCAACACCTAATATCCATCTCTCTTACCCCCCTCGCCAGCTCCCTTCGCAGCCTCCAACTGCCGCATCATTCCAGCCTCCAGCCCCCCCAGATCCGTAACAACCGAGACCATGTCGAACCCTTGTTCCGCGCGCATCTTGGCCTGCGCGCCGTCGGTGCCTGCGTCATTAGCCACATCTAACACAGCACTGCTCAAGAAAGGGTAACATACAGAAGATAGCAGCAGTCTTGCCAGCCGCCTTGGTGGCCTTCAGAATCCGCTGAATAGCCGCCTCGTGCTCGTCCCCACCACGGACAACGCCCATCTGCTTGGCCAGGTCGAAGGGGCCTGCATAGCGTCAGTCCTCGTACATATATATATCACTCAGTGCACGAGGGCGCCTCGTGTACACCGCCCCTTAGGGACAAACTCACCAATGAGCAACACATCCAGACCCTCCACCTTGGCAATCTCCTCGACGTTGTCTACCCCCGACCGCGACTCAATCTGCACCATCACCAGCAACTCCTTGTCGGCGTTGTTGTCGTACTGGGCTCCCGGCGTGACCTTGGGCAGCGCGTGCGCCGCATACATGGGCCCGTAGCCGCGGCTGCCGAGGGGAGGGTACTTGCAGAAGCGGACAATCTTGCGGGCGTCCTCCTGATACAATGTTAACAGAGGTCTAGTCTCCTGTGGGGGTTGAGGGTTGTTCCCCGATGGAAACCTACAGCGGAATGACACATCGGCGTCAGGATCCCGTGGGCACCCGAGTCCAGGGCTCGCTTGATCATCCATTCCTCCGGCCATGGGACGCGGATGATCGGGCTGGCGCCTTCGGAGCCGATCGCTGTCGCGAGCTAGACTTTGTCAGTGAATTGTGCTTGACGTGGGGCTTGGAGAAGTCTACATCGTAGTATTCGCGGTCCGTGATCAGACCGTGCTCTGCATCCACGAGAACCCAGCTGTAGCCGCCAATGGAGGAGGTGGCTGCACCACGCAGGATCACACGAGCAGCTGGGGCACTGGGGAGTCTGGAGCGCCGGTGATGTCAGTGAGTGGGTGTAATGGGGTGTAGAACAGGTACTGACGTGAGCCAGAAGCCATAGGCCTTGGATTGGGTCTGCAGGGCGGCGCGGAGAGGGAGTTGGAGAGACATGATGGTATCTAGAGGGATTGGTTGAAGTGATATGGATTCGTGGGGGATGGGAGAGCGGGCATCTTAAGGGACACTCTCGCGGGGAATTATCCGAGGTGGGGGGGTATGCGGAGTTGGTCCGACATCCACTTCACTTGCCGACGTATATATACATGCTCTGAGTAGTCGACGTGTGCATTATAAGCTACTCTAACAGATTCCAGGCTCCAATGGACATATACCTGCTGTACACCTCATTATCGAGCAGGTCCAAGCAACTTGACTAACAACACCGCCCCATCATTTAATCGGGTCCATATCCACCAACCGCACAAAACTGTCCGTATCCCCGTGTTGCGGCCTCGTCCCGTAATCCACAGAATGCGCCACGGTCTTGACAATGCCGCTCTTCGGGGCCCCCGTTGGCCGACTGTTGGCAAACGCGCCCCGTCCGGACGGCGTGGTCGGCTGCGGGTACGACGTCCCGGCTGAGCCGCCGATGATACCGGGGAAGAGGTGGACTAACATGGCACGCGTGGTGGGCAGACAGGCGCAGAGGACGGCGATCTGGACCTCGATGACGGACCAGTGGACGATCGGTTGGAGTTCGACTGTTCCATTTCTTAGCTGGTGAGAGAGAGACGGAGGACGGAGTACGTACCTGTGGGGTTACTTCCCCAGCGGTTGAACCAGAACACCACCACACGGAGGATGGCAACAAGGGTGAGACTGTCCTCTGCGTCAGCAATCATTCACCCATCATCACTAGCGGGATATAAACGCACACAAGCCCCATAGCAAACATCACACCAACCCCGGCCTTCTTCCGCGCGCTCAGATTCAGCTTCAGAATCTCATAGATGGGCATCAACACCATGACAGTGTCGACGCCGATGTTGACGAACGCGTTGACAAACGTCGCCGTCATAAAGTCGATGCACTTGCCGGGCTCCTCGCCCGCCCAGCCGGTCCACGCGAGCCGCGGCGGCATGCAGCGCAGCGAGTCGGTGAGGATCCAGGTCACGGCGATGGCGGCGTTCAGGCCGATGATGATGAAGGTGGTGACGCGGAAGAAGCGCGACTGGAAGATGCGGAGCAGGAAGAGACAGACGGAGATTTTGGCGAGGGAGATTTGCGCTTTGTACAGGAGGACGAAGCCGTAGAAGCGCTGGCATGTTTAGCGTCGTTGCGAGAACGAAATGGAGCGCAGGCACAGAAATAGACTCACCTTGTAGAGGGCCGTGATGTTGTCCATCGGGACAATGTCCCACATGTTGCTGCCGAAGCCGAAGTGGATCACTGGACGGTCAATTTGTATGTTTTTGTGAGAAGGTGACGGAGTGATGGCTTACTAGAGGCGTTCAGAGCGAACAGCACGATTGCCAGGATCTATAATGGTTAGTTGTCTGCTGCACGGGCACTGGTAGCCAGACTCACCTCCGCTACGATAATGGTATAGTCGTCCGGTCCCCATCCGCCACCCAGACCGATGCTCTTGGCCACCATGCGGTTGGAGAACAGCAGTGTCGCCAGAATCAGCGGCACGAGCGTCGCCGCCTCGACTTCGGGATGGCCCTTGTGATATGGCACATTGCACGCGCGGGAGCTGGCACGTTTCGCCACTGAAGTCTATCAGCCAGGGCCAGCGCTGCACGAGATGAATCAGACCTACCCAAAGCTTCTCTTCCCGTGCAGCCAGCCGTCACGCAGTTCGTGATGGCCGTCTGGACAGCATCATTGGAACAGAGACACGACTTCTGCGAGGAAGCGCACGCGGCCGAATGCTGCGCCAGGACCTGCTTCTGACAAACAGCCTGCTCCAGTTAGCACAACCACCCCCCTCGCCATCGCCACAGACGACCTACCGCACACTGAGGCAGCGCTGGATGCGTAGAATCGGAGTTTGAATCGGCGCCGACGACACCCACCGCCAACCCCAGGATTCCCAACACCGCAACCCGGTGGAGCAACATTATATTGACAATGTAGAGAGGGTCGACAAAGCAGCGGAACGAAGTCGCGGAACTCGGGATCAGACCATTTCCCCGTCCTCTCCAGATCCCGACCCAGGGACAGCTGTCAAATATGGCGGAAAGGGAGTCCGTGTCTCAGGTGGTGAATTTTTTCCCTCTCGCCATTTCCTGGCCCACCACCGCCGGGCGTCTATCCAGTTGTAGAAGCTCCCATACTTCGGCAATCTTCCGCATCCACAGACCAGGCTGCTTATGCCACTTGCATACAGCGATCGCCGTTTAAGGCTGGGCCTGAGAAGATGATTCGCTTGGATTGGTGGCGAGTGGATGATCAAGACGGATCCGCTGTCACGAAGTACCCGCTTTTAATCTGTTTATTTCTCTTCATAACCCCGTGTTGCCCCTGGGCCAGGGGTCAACTGGGCAGACAGCCGTAAACTGAGACCAGAATCCGGGAATTCGGGGACTAGAATTTGCCTAGTAGGTGGTCGTTGACTTGGCGAAATTCGTTGTGGGACGGGCGTGCACTGCTGCACTGGAGCCGAGGCCCATAACGGCATCCGAATTTGCTAATTGGGCACGCTTGATCGGCAGGATCTTCTCTCGGCATGTCCTCCGGGTCTCTTCAGGGTGCACTGAACGTGCCGATGGACGGTCAAGGCCCGGACATGTCCTGTGTGATATTATTAGCAGTACGATTGGCCCCATAAGGGTCTGTCTGGTATATGTGTCGAGAATATAGGGGTTTTACCGTGCATGACAGGTGAAATGGATTAGATGGGCCTACCGAAGAATGCAATGGACGGCATAGTATCCAACAGGAAGAAAAGAGCTGAAGAGCTGTGAACCTCTGCGTGGATCACTATTATTATTCACTAGAGAGAAAACTAAAGACACCTCCGTAACTAAGTATTGACCTGCCAAGACCCCCTTTAGCGGTGGGCTCAGTCGTCGACTCTGGCCACTTAGGGTATTCTAGTATTCTACGGAGTACTCGGTAAGCAAAGCCGGCCACAGCCGGGCACTAAATGAAAGGAAGATGTATTGTATAAATCAAGGACCCTGAGTACGTTGTATGTCCAGTCTTATGTATCCCTAGCTAGAGTTCTTACCACGATCCACTAGACGTTACTATGCTGGGTGTGGTACAGCTCGTAGGTGGTGCTTTCGCTAGAAAATCCCTTGTCGAGCAGTTCCTTGCTCGACTGCGCGGTTTCCTGGCGATGCAGACGGTCTTTCAATCGCCGCTGAGCCACGTTGAACAGCGGTCGAAGGTGTGCGAGGCATGCAGCCGTGATGCCGGTCGCGGCCTGGATGCACGTCCAGACCACCATGGGGATTTGGTTATCTGCGTCTGTTAGATATACACCGTCGAGACAGGCATGGGGCTGGCTTACAGGTGATGTCTGGGCCTGCTTTGGTGAGTTTGATCATTTCCACCAGGCGGACAATATCAAAGACCCAAGACCTGGAACGTCAGTCAAAGCCGAGATTGAAGAGGATATGATACTCACAGTCCACCGACGATGAACACCACGGACAGCAGCAGCCGCTGGTTCGTCGAGATCGGCAGAGCCCAGACCGTCTTCATCGGCATGGCGAGGACGATCAAGTCTGTGATGATGTTCGGGATCTGCATGCCGTAGTAGAAGGGNNGAGCCGCTTGTACAATGCGAGGATGGACAGCTTGATGAAGGCGACGCAGCTCGTGTAGACGAAGGAATTGGACCATCCGATCTAACGGTGTCAGAATACAATGTCGATGCAGGAAAGCATGTCAAACCTTGAAATAGACCTCCAGGTTCTCCTTGGGAATCATTGCGATGTGAGACCCCAGACCGTTGAACAGCACTGCACTAGTCAGCCACATCATCCTTCACTGCACGAGTTCTCACGCACGTATGACAACTCCGATTGAACAGCCATATTTGAACAGCTGCGTCCGTGTTAGCAACGACCTCGTCCACACAGTGACAGCGCCTACCAAAGCAACGAGAATCAGATAGTCATCCAGGAAGAGCCGCGTCCCATTCAGCCGTCTGGCAAGAAGACGCACCCCAACAGCCGCGGTCGACAGAATAAAAGCAAAATACAGCGCGACGATAATCGACCGACGAAGACTCTCGTTCGGATGCTCGAAATCGCCCGGAACCCCGGCGCGCGCGATCTGGTCGGCAGACATAACGGCTCCCAAATCCGCTGCAGAAGCACGGAGCGTGGCGGCAGGAATTTGGAATGCAAAACTCTGGAAGTGCTGCAGCGCAGGAATAAATATTTCCAGATACACTGCACGCACCCCTTTCGGTGTGTCAGATCCCCCTTCGTCGAGGGACGCTCTGCCTGTATACGCATCACATTTCGGGGCTGGCCTGCAACGAGCATATCCGAAACGGAACGAAGGGGTGAAGCCGGCGACCAGTGCTCCATGTGTTTGGCATTTACTGGTTTGATCCAGGTATGGGCGGTCCGTCGCAGATCATGTTGCCGGAGGTGGAAGAAGAAACTATATCGGAAGTTTCTTGTCGACTACCGTGCAATAGGGCGATGGCAACCACGATAGCTGGCCAGGTATTGGGCAATCTATCGTGTATAGCGTACTGTCCATGCGTCTGTCCCTTGCTTGCGTCTTCAGGCTATTTTTTCCGAGAACGTTAATGGAGCAACCGTGCTCATTGGATACATCACTTACGGACGCGACTAGTCCAGTGCCTTGCAGATTGGGTAACTAAGGAGTTCTAGGGAACAATGTCTTTGTCTCTATGCTTTGCAAGTTGTCTCTCGAGGCCATCAAGTCTGAATGGCAAGATATCAAGACTGGTTGTATAGGCGACGATGTATCGAATCCAGAGGGTGATCTTCGACACACAGTATAGAAGCCAGGACAAAATCTGATAGCCTAGAATAGCAAAATGATACGCTATCTGCGACAGGTCTACTCCAAGAACGCTCGATCGCTTATGCACGACTTAGTTCCCCGATCTGATCGTCCAATGATGCTTCTATATAGTACACTGTGGAGGTATCTGTAGACCGAGATCACATAACGTTGCCACATGTGTCCACATGGCTTGTTCTATATCTGGTAGGAGTCTTATTAGGCGCCATGAAGTCATCTGAGCAGATACACATATTGTGAGTTCTTCAGGAATAAGGCGTGTGACTTTGAGCGAGGTAAGGGTGCTCTATAGTACTGAAGACTATATACTGTCAGTTCAACAACGCTATAATTACTATCGTCTATAATATTGCACACAACCACAAAGACAACTGCGTGTATATCGGCCCCTATTCATCCAGGTTCTGCCTCCACCACACCACAACCTAGTTCAACCCCTTCAGAATCTTGGGGATAAGCAGCTCATCATACTCCCACAGCGTCGTCTGGAAGTTCACCGAAAACGCACCCCCAGTCCACCACGTCGAACGACCGCCCTGGAGCGCCGTCAGATTCTGGAAGAATCCATTCTTAACATCAGCGACGGAGACACGCGCATGCATCGGCCCGTGAACAGAAAAGTCCACCCAGCTGACGGGCTCAGTCTTGTTGCTGGCACCCTCCAGCCTGCCCGCCCGGAGCAGCGTGTCGAAGTTATTCTGCACTAGTTGCTTCGCGCCGCGCGCGTCGAGCGTCTCATCGCCGACGATCGTCACGCGGAACAGATTATCACCACCAATGTAGTCGATGCGGGCATTGAACGGCGTGTCCGGGAGGACGAGGTAGTTGTCCGGAGCGGCAGCCGCAGGGAGGTTAAAGTACGACATGTTGGTCGCGAAGGCGGCGTTATTCACCAGCCCGGTGAACTCATGGGTGTAGGTGAACTTGGACAGCACGGCATGCTCGTTGCGGTCGAGATCGAACGGCGCCATGTTGGCGTCGGTAGGCTCGATGGCAAGCAGCAGGCGGCGCGCGTGGATGCGTGTGACCTTGCCCGTCTTTGCGTTCTTCACCGTGAGGAACACGCCGGCGGCGCTGCGGCTGCTCTGCACCACCGTGCTGGAGTACAGCACGTCGGCGCCGAGGCGCTTGGCGATGGCGTCGTAGAGGTCCTGGTTGCGGCCGGACGCGGGGATGACCTGGTTCTCCGTGCCGACGAAGGCGCGCGCCATGGACGCGCCGAAGCCCTGCAGCACGAACATGGTCGTCTCGCGGGTCATGTTGCCCAGGCCCAGACCGGTGGACTGGTATATCAGCGGGATGGCAGCCTCCAGGCCGTGCTTGGTGATGAAGTCGCCGAAGGGGATGAGGAGGTCCGCCGGGATGGCGTCGGGGTGCGGGAAGTTGTCATAGCCGGGCTGCATGAGGTGCTCCCACGGCTCGACGATCTCAAGGAATTTGGCCATCGCCGCCATCTGGTCGGCCATTGGGGGCAGTTCAAAGTCGACGAGCGCCCCGGTCTTGAAGTCGATGTATTCCGTCGTGACGGCGACGTTGGTCGGGGTTTTGAGCGGAATGCCGAAGCGCTCGAAGAAGCCTGTGGCATTTCCTGTGTCCAGGAAAGTCTTGACTCCATAGTCGTAGGGAATGCCGGTCTTGGGATCGACGTATGAGTCCACCATGCCGCCCTGGGATGGTCGCGTTAGCTGTGCTTGTTGCGGGATGGTATTATGGTGGGCCTACCAGAATATCTTGTTTCTCGATCAGAGCAATGCTCTTACCAAAGTCGTCGCGAATGCGAACGGCAGCATAGGCACCAGAAGCACCGCCTCCGACAATTACGACATCTTTGTAGAGCTCTTGAGCGGCCGGGCTGGCCGCGACCGCCGCTGCGAGGCCGAGGAGGGTCGTAAAGGACCGCATATTTGGATTCTATCTTCCCGGACTCAGTTGACAGAGAGTAGTCTTTTCTCAGCTACTGCCGGCATCGTCAGATCGTACGGACCAATGGTCCATTAAATAAAGGACCAAGACAGCTCCCGATACAACAGCCGGGCATGAACTAGGCCAAAGTGCGTCTCCATGGCCTGGAGTGGTGGAGAGCGCCATCAGTGGTAAGAACGTCCCACCGGAGAATATGCGGCGGGGNNCGACACCGGCGCAGTAGGCTTGCATCTTTAGGGCCTAGTATCCTCAGGGGTCTATCTCAGGCCACGTCGTCTAGCCACAAACAATCGAATTTACTCCAAGTTCAAGACACCTAGGGCACGGAGGTGTCATCCGTTGGTGGAGGCTGCCCGTAAGAATTTGCCCGGAGCTCGTTGTCGGACGGAGAAACCCCGTGGGTTGGTCTGCGTAAGGTATGCATACTGTGGAGGTCTCCGGAGATGAACGGAGCGTATGACTCTTCTCGATATTAAAGACCGTGGAGGCCAAGCTACAGACGTTGAGGAGGATTCATCAAGAGTTGGGAAATTTCTTCTTCGCTGATGGGAAATGGCCCATGTTGAAGATGAAGCCGAACCTGTACGCTCTACATACTCCGACAGACTGGGGCATGGCTTGGGATTTGAGAAGTATTAGACGTAGAAAAGGGGGAATAAGCTCAGCTACACGAGGAAACAAAACATTCGGCTATAAAGACAGCCGTGAATGCCGGTTAAATTGCGTTAAATGGCAGTGAAACTAGCGAGCGGCCCATCGAATCTAATACGGCTTGTAGCATCCCAAATAAGACACTATATAGACCAGGATCCGACTCCAACACGATGACAATGGCCTGCACAGGAGATAAACCTCGATTAGCTCGTGGTCTCGCCTGCCATCCCTGTCAGCTCATCTCCGATACGGATAATTCTGTTGATGAGGGAAAGGCTTGGAGGTTACATTGCCCACACTAGAATCCTGATGGATTTTTATACTCAGACCCAAGAAACTCAAGACAAAAGTTTACTTCCGGCCTGAAAATGTGTTATCTGGGCGGATTCTGCCTCTCCAGATGACACGACCACACTGTCGACTGCTCAAGACACCCACCATTCAATGATCCATGCCCACAACGACAGGCAACGCCTCGGAGGTCGAGAATGACAGTCACTTGGGCATTATTATAGGCGTTCAGACGGCATTGACAGTGCTGGCTGTCATTGTCGTCTCCCTGCGTCTATATGTTCGGATTAGGCTGGTCAGGAGTTTTGGGAGAGACGACTGGACGATGGCGATTGCTGCTGTATGACCCGCTTTTCTGAATGACTGATCTCAGCGAAAGATCGACTGACGCAGTGCAGCTTTGCTCTATAGGGGGCTGGATACTATACATCTACAAAGCATATCATGGCCTCGGCCGTCATATTCAATTCATCGAGACAATGGATCAGATGAGAATGAACGAAGCGGCGTTCTGGCAAGTCATCATCTGCTCAGCGACGGGGATGGCTTTTCTTAAGACATCCATTGCCTTGAATCTTCTGCGGTTCAGTCCGGCGAGATGGTATGCGGTGTGTCTGTGGGCGAGTATAGGTATGCACACGGCCCAGTTGTTCAAAGGAGACATACACTGATGCAGACATAGGATTTGTCGTGGCCTACAGTTTCATGGCCGCAATGACTTTTTTTCTGCACTGCAAGCCTATGCAGGCGCATTGGGATACTCGAATCAAAGATGCCAAGTGCTATCCAGTGAATCTGTTTGTTGATTTCGCTCTAATCAACACATGTATGCTCTCAACCAACGATCGCCGCCTGATGCGGAGCTAACACACATGTTACAGCGTTCAACATCTTCACAGACGTCCTCTTTGCGACGGTGCCAATCCCGATTGTGTGGAACCTACAAATGAAGNNCACTCCTTCTAGCAATGATTCTATAATGTTCTGGGCACTGTACGTCGTCCACAGCCTTACGTCTTTAAAGCCATGCTAATCTGTGCGCAAAGTGTTCAGTTCAACATCGGAATCCTCGCCGCCTGCGTCCCGTCCCTCAAACCCCTCGTCAGCAAGGCCCTTAAACTGTCCGAATACACCAACTCCCGTTCCCGCTCGCGGGGCCTCTACGGAAGCAGTGCGGCAGGTGCGTTCACAGCCAGCAGAAACAGCCGGCGCGTCTGGTCCATGCAAAGGAGGGACCAATACGCCCTGGAAGAGTTGCAAAGCAGCGATGCATCGGCTCACAGAGATTCCGACGACGTACAACTAAATGGAGTCTCGCGTGGGCCTGGGCCGACCTATACAACGCAGGTAGATGCGGGGGTGGTTTTCGAGGAGGATGGGAGACAATCGCCAGCACGCCATGTCGAGAATGGGATTTTGAAAACGACACAATGTACAGTTGTGAGTATGCGAGCGGCTGACTAGATATTTAATAGAGGCCCATGAAGATGCTTTCTTATTATACTAGCAGATATCATCGATGTTTCTCTTGATGCGTCGAAGCGAGGCCGCCCTACATGCTAGTTTTGACGCACCAAGACAACCCGTAGTCGATCTCCACCAATCTTTCACGTAATCAGAATGCATCTGTGCGAGACTAAAACCAGACTAGCAGCAACAGAAACGAATGGAATGATGAGAAATCCGCCCCCGTCAGCACTAAATTGGCCGCAACTCTCATGGCGTCATGGCTGATTATCAATCCGCGTTTCCATGGCAGCTATATAACTCCATGAGCTTTCTCCTACTAGTACACTGGAACATATCATTGCTCGCTCTAACCACGACTTACAACTACGAGAATGACGCTGAAATACCTCATTGCCGGCGCCACGGGCGGCCTGGGCGCGGAGGTGCTCAACTACTTCATCAACAATGTCCCTGCTGCCGAATACGCAGCCGGCTCGTCGCGAGAGTCGACGCGGGCAGACTTTGAGTCTCGCGGTATTGCTTTCAGACATGTCAGCTACGATGACCCGGCGACGCTGGAGACGGCGTTTGCTGATGTCGAGAATGTGCTGTTTGTCAGTACGCCCACCTTTGACGTGGAGCGGCGCAATATACAGCACAAGAATGTCATCAACGCGGCAAAAAAGATGAATGTTAAACATGTACGGGCGCTTGTCCATCTGTGTATAGGCAAGTGAGCTGATGGGTCCCAGGTGTGGTATACATCGCTTGCGTTTGGGGGTTTGAGGAGCGACTCCAAAGCCCTGGTACAACAGTCCCACTATGCAACAGAGCAATGGCTGAAAGAGTGAGAAACCAGTCCTAAATTCTACAATAAAGTCTTCTGCTAATCCTTCAGATCTGGAATAAACTTCACCTCCATCCGCGAAGCCGCCTACATCGACGCCTTCCCCATCTTCATCAACTGGTACCCCGAGAGCAAACGGATTGCACTCCCCATCGACGGCCGCGTGGCATTCGCATTGCGCAGCGAGTTAGGCGAGGCTACAGCGCGCCTCATGATCCAGGGCGGGCATGATCGCGAAATTGTCCTCCTCACACCGAAAGAGTCTATCACGTACTCGGAGCTCGTGTCTGTCATCAACGAGACGACAGGCCGGCNNCGAAGAATGCGGTGCGAAAGTTACTACTAGAGAACCCGGATTATACCTGGCATCAGAACTATCCAAAACGGAAGTAGATATGAAGAGCAGCGCGTCAATATAATGCAACGGAGTATGCTATACTACTTAATCTGTCTCATGGTCCTGAATGAATGAATGGACCCCAAAGCATGGGATGCACCCCGCGACGTCTCATCTCCCCGATCGCCTCATGGAGTGCAAAGGGTGCCCGAGAAAAGTCTACATCCCGACCAGGCTCTTTCAGCTTTGCGTAGAACAGCCCGGCCAGTTCGGCGGAAACGGAATCGGACACCTTCCACAATGTCGAGATGACATGCGGTACACCGGCGATATGGAACCCGCCAGCAATGTGAATGCCCTCATCACGGAGTCCCAGATCCTTGCTTGCTCCGGATTCGCACGCGGACAAGTAGACGAGGTTGCAGTTCTGTAGGCTGAGTTTGAGAAGGGCTCGCACCGACAGCGGAGATGGCTTGGTAGGTGTTTCCTGGAGCATGATGGCGCTCTGGGAAGGGTCTTTGCGATTGGCACGAGCGTGGCAGGCGAAGTGAGCTATCGCTGATGTCGACAGCTGCTGTATGACAGAGGCCGAGTTGGGTTGGTCCAACCGTTTGATGTGGAACGAAGGCGTGAGAGCCTCGTCGATCGCACGAATTTCTGGCTCGACGTCCAAATCCCCGTCCGGACCTAAACCTGGCGTTGTCGCCATGGCCGCAATGAGTGCCTCTATGTTTGAATTTGGCTGTGTACGCAATCGACGAGCGCTCTGTCGGGTAAAATCCAGCGCCTTCAGCGAATTCGTGTATGAGGATACGGCCATGTCGTGCACCGACGTTGGCTCGCTCCCGTCAGACGGAGACTCAAAATCTCCAGCGGCATGAATAGGTAGAACGCTGATCCATCCGGTTGAGACCCAGATGACTCGTGGCTTTCCAAAGGGCCCACGCTCATATTTGCTCCAATCGATGCTGTTCATGACGGGCTTTGCGGCAGCGTACCAAAGCCACTTCATGACCGCCTGATACTCGGAGAGACATTTCGCTTGCTCTTCTCCCTTCGAAAAATCATGCTGGGCCATCATTAATCGCGCAGTGTACACCTTGGTCTCTTCCATGTCAAAGGAAGGCAGCGGCAGATGGTAAACACCGTCTTTGGCTATCACCAATGCGTCACTTCGGTATGCGCTGCAATTGATAAAAACAATAGGAGCCTCCGCAGCGTACGTCTGAAGGTCCGGGGTAGTGTCTGGGGTCTTGAGAAACGATCCGAACTGCGGCAATGCCCTGATCTGTTCGAGGACCTGGCGATACGCGTCCGAGTCGTGCTGCCGCTGCAGCCGATTCGCATCATCCGGAGACATGGACGTCAAGTCAACTCCCCCAAGTTGTCGCGCAGACGAACCTTGCTGGCTTAATCGCTGTTGCAAAGTGCGGAACCTTCCAGCGAGCTCAGGGTTCGCGGCCTCAAGCTCGTCAAGCTGGGTAGGTCGTCCTTCAATGCGGTCCCAGATGAAAGCCCGTCCGGCTTCCAGCCGATCTATCACGATGTTTGGAGGATCTCCTGCACCAAGTGACAAAGCAGCGACGCTGCTGGGGACATACTGGTATTCCCGCACAAACTTCAACTGCTCCAACCTGTTGGTGTGCATGAGGATAGCTTCCGGGAGGAGCTCGAGGCTCATGAGAATGTTGTCACGGGCTTTGGCTGGGTCTTGGAGCATGTCGTTGTAAAGCTTGGCGACGAGAGATGCGACGGTGATGCGAATGGCTGGGGACAGTGCCTTTACCTGCACTATTTGTGTGTATGTATCAAGGGCCTTGAGACCATGGCTTTTGGCATCAGGGCCCAAGTTGCGCTCATACATCATGTAGAACAGCTCGGCTTGGGTCGAGATGCAATCCCAGTAGTGCGGGTCGTCCTTATTCAGAACCTGCTGAGCTTCGTCGAATGCTCGTGCACTTGATTCAAAGTCAGCCAGATTTCCGGTGGCCTGTGCAATTTTCTTGAGGGCGATGGCCTTGTTGGTCATGGCCATTCCACGAGATGCCGATGATGCCGCGCCGCCGACCGCTATAGCTTTGTTGTAATAGTCGATCGCGTTTTCCAGGTCCGACAACTGCTCGGTAGCCTTGAACGAAGTCAGATAGGCGTTTCCTACATGCGTGGCAAGTCCAGTCTTCAGGTCGTCGCTGAGCGAGACCGGTCCTTCAAGTGCTGTGGTAAGCATCCTCTGTGTTTCTTTAAGGTCTTCGAGCTGTCGCTTGATGTCGAAACGAAGCTGCAGGGCGTAGCTGAGGTTGCCAACTCGTATAGCATATCGCGGATGGTGTTCGTCGATATGCAGCAGACTTCGCCGATAGTATTTGATGGCCGATTCGATGTCGGCATCGGACCTCCAGTGGATGAATCTTTGGATCATCACGTACCCAAGTGCTGCATTCAGCATCAGGATATCAGCATGTTCGTAGCCCTTGTAAACCTGCTGCAGCACCTGTAAGGCTTCCTTGTACGTCTCGATGGCCTTCTCGAGATGCTCTGGCACAGCCTCATGGCTGAACAGTCGAGAATACGCATTCCCCAGGTCATTGAGCACCAAGGCTCGAGAGGAAAGATTCTTCTTCATGAGCTGACTCGCTTGCGAAAACGCGACCGTGACCTTTCTGAGTAACTCTGGCAGTTGTGTGCTGTCGTACATCGCCCGAGTCGCTTTGCCCACGACCCATAGACAGTGGCTCTGGCTCTCATGGTCGGTGGGCCGACATTTGGAGAAAGAACTCATGGCAGCAGAGATACACGCAAGCATGTCTTGTGGTTGCCTGAGACGCTCGTATCTCACAACTAGGATCTGGCCCAGAAGGCGATAGTAGTCCCATAGGTTCTCGTTGGCCTCGTCCTGTGTGGCCTGCTGTGCGCATTCTACGGCTCGGTTGAGGTCAGACAGTTCGCCGGTGAACTCGTACATGCTGTAGTACATGGAGGCGCAACAGGCATGAGCTGGTCCTGGCGATGTATGCCCAGGTGGTAGCGCCTTGACGGCGTCTTCAGCTAGAGCAACAGCCTGGGTGAGTAGATCCTGGGCGACGACGCGGTCTGAACACCGATCTGCCTTGTCGCGACAGAATTCAGCAAACTTGGTCCTGACGGTGATTGAAGCAGGGGCGCATTCCATCGCTTTACGCCATACTTCCCGCCCTTTTTCCTCCTCCGCTCTGTCGCCAGAGATCTCCGCACCCTTGTCGTGTGCATTGGCGAGCTCGTTCGTAAAAAGCTCCCATTCGTGGGTTCCTGGATTCTCGTACGTGAGAGCCTTTTCAAAGAGGGTGATTGACTTGTTGAAGTCTTCTGTAGACTTCTGTATGGTGAACCGTTCGAGATACGTTCGCGCAGCGTTGCGATGGATCATCCCATATGGGACATACGGTTTGGACGAAAGCCCTGGGTGCGCGTCGCAAAAATCAATTGCCTGGTCGTGGCACGAAATCGACTCTGTGAGCTGCGCAACTCTTTCCTCGTCGCTGCCGGATGCTGTGCGGTATAGAAACTCCCCCTTGTTCGAGAGGTGTCTGGCACGCGTTGCCGACTCTCCAGCCAGCCCGATCGCTCTATCAAAATACCGACAGGCTTCCTCCTTGTCGCTGTCCTGGTTCGTCTCTGAATACCGGTTCAGGCATACAACCGCAACATCGCAGGCCCATTCGCTCAGAACAGCATCTGTCTCCTTCCCGATATCTGCCGCCACTTTGTAATGCCTGATCGCCTCATTCAGATCAGTGAGGTCTTTGGTCTTCTCCCACTTCCGCTGATACAGCCGGCCCATGTGGTTGTTGGACTTGCCTCGGCCGGGGTGTGCGGCAGGCACGTAGCGCAGAGACATGGCCTCCAAAGCAAAGGCCATGGATAGTTGCTCGTTGTCCTGCGTGGCGATGT
>PIJX01000002.1:22969-44258 GCA_002927005.1 Aspergillus pseudoterreus | reverse complement strand
GCAGCCTGAGCAGCCTGAGCAGGCTCGGTGGCCATGACTGTACAATGATCGATAGTGAAGTCTGACTGTCGTTTCCTCTGCGCCACGACAGAATGACAGTCCCTGGCAAAGGCCCTCTGACTCTGGGCGTTCACCCTATATACCTATCATCATGCCACTTTTGACCCTGGTATCCCGTAAGTCTTGGAATAAGCGAATAGTGTCAGCCTGGAAAAGCAATTATCACCACCGTCAAGTCGGCTTCGGAGGTGAGTGCGGGGCATGTCCACCGGCGTGATGCTAGTGATATTGGGAATTCCTAACGAGCGCGTTTCCTCCAATCAGGCCGTCGGCGTAGCGAGAATCGCCCCGCGAGGCTGAATATTCGCGCCTCATTCTCGCCAGGTTGTCATCCTGCGGCGTCGCCTGGAATCTGCTTTTGTCTATCAAAGCTGACTTCAAATCCGAGGATAGCATATTTGAGCCCTGTAGAGGTCGGTACGTGGATGTATTCCGCTCACTGAAGTCAAGCTTATCGAGGCCAGATTGTCATTCGAAGGATCTAGTCGGTCAACAGTTCAAAACCGCCAAGATGTCTAACCTGGGTGCCCTCTACCAGCAATCCATGCTGAAGCACCCGTATGGTTACGCATTGTACGAGCCAGAGTCGTCCCGGTCCCTCCAGCCCGGGTTCTGCGGCTACCTCACAGAGCTGGGGCAGTGGACGCCGCTGCTGGGCGTAGACACTCTGCCAATCAACCTCGGCGATGCATCATCTCTCACCAAGAACGGTCTCACATCCTTTGGGCAATTCCACCGCGCTCCGTCTGACCAACGAGCCTGGGGCCCGAAGCTGTGCGGACAAGTCAAGCAACAAAAGATCGACCTGGAAGCGGGCGCGTCCCTCATTCCGGCCGGTATCCCAGCAGACATCGGCGCTTTGTACCGCTACAGCAGCACTGGTGGGTTTGGCGCAGTCCTCATGACGCAGAGTCCGGTCGTCAAAGAGTTCGTGTACGGTGCGACGGCGTTCCGCTTATGGTGCAAGGAGAATTCGGCCGCGATCCTCCAGAAATGGCCGGATGTCCGTGAGCGCGGGCTCATTATCGTGACATCTACCTATACGACGCCTTTTGCAATGATGAATGCCTGGGTGGACAAAGAGAAGGAATTCTCTGTGGGGTTTAGGGCCGGGGTGGTGGAGATTGGGGAAGTCGGGCCCTCGACCACTTGGTATACGTCCAACAGTGAGGGCGGGTGGGTTTCTGCGGCGGCCAGCGGGCCTGACGAGAGGAAGGTCGTCTTCTTTGGTGGGCTTTATTTCAAGTATCGCCGACTGGCGGCTATACTGCCCCAGTCGCATGCTTTCAGTGCGGCTCCTGTCGAAAAGGCCAAGTTCCGTGACATCGATGACCAGGGGAGGGAGTTCCGGATTGCTGATCAGGACGGCGACGATTTGTATGAGGTGATGGTTACATCGGAGGAGTGTGGTGAGATTGCAGAACTGCCTGAAGAAGCTGCAGAGGACGAGGAGGATTTTTAACGTGTAATTAGGTATGTCTGTTGTCATATGCGCTACGCAGCCTGCAATGATATAGATATTTGCATTTGACATGAACGACTTTCCGAGAAATCAACCGTTGAGGATGCTCATATATTCCCGTTATGGGTCATTCGACCTTTTGGTCGAGAATTGGAAGATGTTAACCCATCCTCGTGGTGAAATAACGAGGTCAATGGCAGCTGTGATGCTCTTCACTCTGCGGCTTATATTGCGACCAGGCTAGTAGCGAAGCACAGATAACTGCGCGCCGTATATTGCTGCCACTGAGCCCTTCGCGAGCGATACTCCAGACCAGGCTCAGGATCGAAATGGCCAGAAAGACCGGCTGCGCTTGATGCAAAACTGCTGTCGCGGAGCCCGCAAGGAAGAGCTCGAGGACTGACTATCAACAGTTACATGGTTGTCGACATTCGCGAGCTAAAGGCGCATACCGGTAGCCAGCAACATGAACAGGACAACAAGGCTGATCCTTCGGGGATTATCTTGAACAGTGCACGATAGGAGCGGCCACTGACTGGCTCCGTAGTCGAAGGGTCCTCGCTAGGAGGTGGACACTTGTGGCATGACATTTTGGGCTGATGGTGATGAGGCACGTTATAATCACCCGGAACGAGAATTCCTAACAGGAATTCAAAGGTGCAACGGTCTGGAATAAGATGATTCTAGCCGGGGATGGCGGATTTGTTTACATTCCTTGACCCTTGCTTCAGTGGAACTGGAGCGACATACCCTTCCGTTCGTGTGCCCCATGCTAATTGTCCGACAAAACACTGTGCGAAAGTGAGCTCCTCGCATCTTGCATCCTCTCTGTCCAATAGAGCAGCAGATAAAAGGAACATGTATTAGAACGGAGAGTGCCTCTATAATAGTGCGACCATAGTAGTAGTAGTAAGCTTTCCAGCACAATATATGCTACACCCCAGGGGACTTATCCCTAAAGAACGGCAATATATATCTCTTCTTACCCCCAAACCCCCCGGGTAGCACTGGAAATGACTTCTTCCCATATACAACAGCAATGACCAGAAGAATAGGCAACGAAACCACCCAAAAGACCCAGTCAAACCGACTTCCAGGCAAGAACGTCTCATTCATAGAAAGTATAGCGGCGACCGTCGACAGAGGGATGAACAGGGTGGTCAGAACAGTAATCCTGGCCAAGCTTTTGGCAACTCGATTTGACGATTGAGCCTCTTCAACGGTCACAAACTGGAGGTAGGACTCCAGCAACATGTTCGTCATATTCAAGACCGTAGTACAGCTGTCGTGCACCGCGGTCCATCCATCCCGTTCCCATGACGGGATCGTGGCGGTTCCACTGACCACAGTCGGACTCAATCCTAGTGCAGCCATATCATCTTCGATTTCCTTCAGAAGAACATCAGGCGAAACTTAACGTTGACAATGAACCCGAAAAGTTCATGTTGCCAGGTGGAAAGTGAACCGTCCATGAAACTTCGCAGGTAATCGCACCGATTGATGGCTTGGGAGGAGGACAAGCGACTCTGTAATCCTAGTAGATTTAGGTATCGACGGCGAAGGAACGCGAGGAATATCGATATGACGAGTTGTCTGGCTATGGAGGCGGATTGTTTGGGGTTGTTTTTCACGTCATGTGTACGCAAATTGGACAGAGATAGTATGTCTTCGAACATTGACACATAAGAAGGGCTGGGTGTGGCCCAAGTGGATGCATAGATATTGGGGTATGATTCGTGGATATCGGGATATAGAGACCCTATTCCAGAGGATGCTGTGTCCGACGATTGAGACTTGATCCTGACAATCTTGGACGTTTTGGTTGATTTGATGGCGTCGGCCAGTGATAGGTCGACAAGTAGAACAGCTGCGACAACGGGTTAGACAAAGGAGAGACAAGTGTGCTAGACCATGATCTTACCATCCCATGACCCATCGTCCCTTGCACCCGTGGTCCAAAATGACAGGGCGTGATAACTTTTGGGGTCGTCTACCAACGGACTCTTCGGATCGTACATGTAAAGGTACCGGTTGACATTCGAGTTCCACGCATACACATTATGATGTTCCGCGGGCTGCTCACAAAGAGAGATATGGTGAGATGTAGGGTATTTGATGATGAACCGATCGTTACAGAAACGCGTAAATGGACTTCGATAGTTGAAGGTCGGTGTCGCTGGGTCGTACCAATGAGCGGCGAAGAAGCTCGGGGGAACAGATAGATGAGAACCGATCACTTCGATGAAATTCCGGGGTAGATCTTCCAGAACGGACAGTCGGCGTTTTGGAGCTCCTTGTTGCGGTAAATGGTCTCGCGTGAGGTAGCTTTGCAAGTCTGTCGCGTTTTGAAAGACATGTGTTTCTGAGCACTCGCTTGCTGAATACTCCAGAACCGCAGCCCTACCCTGTTCTCGCTGTACAGGAGACTGATCCTGTAGGTTTGCAATGAACTGTGGAAAAGCTGACCGTAGTTGACAACTCAGTAGGGAGACATACTCCCCTTTGCAGTCGCTCATGCATTGGGGTTCTGTCTCCCCGAGACCGTAGTGTGGTGGTGACGGCATTGTACGTTGGCCTTTACTTGAGTAGCTCATCCTGGAACAGGACTTAGATAGGCCGTCATAGTACGATATATGCCGTCGAAGGCCGCGCAACCCTTCACTGCTTTCGCCTCAGCCTTGTCCCAGGAATCATGTTCGGACGTAAACTACCCCAACAAACCAGGCGGTGCTCATGTACCTGGTCGCTAACGCATCTAAAGTTGGGATTGCCAACAAATCGGAAGCGTGCATATTGCGCCTCCTGTCAGACAGCTGCCTGTTGGCCACCACCTCGGTGGCGAAGCAGAACAGGCGCCGGGCCAAGCACGAATCTAGAAAGGTGGCCGGTTAAAGCATGAAACACGCCAACTCCATGCGGAGAGGTTCCCGAAAAGGCAACCCCAGGATGACGGATGTCATCCTCCATCGGTGTCGGCTTTGACTGGAATAGGGTACGTTTCCCGGCCAGACCTTGCATCGGCAGTGCCCAAGACAAGCCATACGAAGCACCTAAGCCTGCCGGCTGACGCCAACATTCGTTTCTGATGTGGCCAAAGAATTGCCACTCAGGGGTCGACAATAACTTAGGAGGTAGCCAATGTCGATCTCTTCATACGGGGCGAACACTATTACAGATATTCTTCACGGGTGGGCAGCATGCAGACTACGGTGAGAGGCAACTCAAGGCTTCTGAGTAGATAGGACGCTGCAGGTCAACAAACGGTCTCGATGCATTGAAGCACAATCACATAATCAGATTTATACATCTCGGACAATCATATTGCCGACCATTATGCAGCTCTCGAGGAACTCAACGTCTTGAATCCGTAGACGATAAGCACGTTCTACCATAAAAATGAGCACAGGGGAAACATCATGCATGTCCCCTTCCGAGCGGAAAAAGCTCCGGGACCGTCGGGCACAGCAAAACCTGCGGGACAAGAAACTACGCTATACCACCCAGCTGGAGGAGCGAGTCGCCTACTGTGAACGGCACCACGGCGATGAAGGAACTCAGCGCCTATTGCAGCTTATCAAGGGACTGCGGAGTCAGAACGATGCACTTCTCAAGTGGAGAGAGAGATTGCTCTCTTTCGTCAATTCTTCGCCTGTAGATGCACAGGCGATATGCGGTGGGGGCACAGCTGCTGGCCAAAGGACTCATCTAGCGTCAGGCCAATCTCGGGTTCCTCATACATCAATGTCTGATGCGTTTTGTATGCCTCCTGACGGTCTCCTGGATTTGGATCCGCCAGCCACGACATGTTCACCCGTGACGCCGGAACCTCTTCTACCCAGCGTACATGATGCTTGGAAACGACTACCCTTGCATGAGGATGACTTTTCCGATGCCACCACCGTCTCTTGCCCGTGGTTTCTACGCTTGGAACAGATCATGCCGTGCCCCGACATCCCATCCTCGCCACTGGACATCCTCTATGGCTCCAAGACGAACGCCCTCGCAGACCTCATCAACAAAGCAACCAACAGACGTCCACTCCGCGACCCCGAGCGTCTTGCTCTCGGCTGGCTGGTCTATCTCCTCACCCGGTGGCTCATAGCCCCAAGCCCCACCACATACGACAACCTTCCAGTGTTCTTACGTCCCACAACGGAGCAACTGGAGATCGTGCATCCGATAGCTCTAGATTTCCCTCCGTGGCCAGGGTTCCGGGCAAATTTAGTTCGCCAATGGGATTCGCACCGGGACTTCCGCGACGACCTCTTCGGAATGCTCGCGTGTTGCTCCAAGGTGCGATGGCCCTGGGGCGAGCCTGTTCTGGAGCGGGACGAGGGAAATGAGCTCCGCATGAAGCCGGACTTTTACAAGACGTTCACGAGTGAAGCGGGCTGGGGGTTGACGCCCGAGTTCATCGCGCGGTATCCGCAGCTCTTGGTTGGGGTGGATGTACATTCTGTCATCCATGAGGTTGCCTGACGCGGTCGATGTTTCCCTGGTCATCTTGGGATATGAGCAGAATTTATCTTCTATGATCTAGTATCTATAATCTATACAACTATGTTGACATTTGCGCCTCGCGGTACTCCCTTCCGTGTTGCGAGCCACGTCTCAGTTCTTAAACGCAACAACAGAAAACAAACCGCATAAGGTTACAGCTCCACCGGCCATTTCTCGCGAATCGCCTTGCCATACCGCGTAAAAAACAACGGAATAGGCACAAACGCCAGCGCCAGAAAGCCGAGCAGTGAATTACCCCATCCAAGACCAAGGGCATCGAACATAGCCGGACCAGCAAGCGGGAGAAGGGCTCCCACCAGCGATCGCGTGGCTGTCAGCGTCGCATTTGCGGACGCCGCGTGCGCAGAATAGCAGTCGATCACGTACGCCTGAATAGGCAGATAGACACCCATCATGCCAATGCCGAACGGCATCATCCCAATAATGGGCACAATCCAGTGGACGTGCTTGTCCGCCGTCCAGCCGTACCAGAAGAAGCTGATCGGGAGGATGCACGAGAAGAAAATCATCAGCGGGAGGCGCATCTCCGGTTCGTATTTGCCTTTGCGGTTCGTCAGTTTCACCACGATCCGGTCGTTGGTGGTGGCCACGAATCCGAGGCCGAGTAGAAAACCGATGCCAATGCCTAGATAGGCGAGCCCGGAGAGTCCTGTCGAGAAACCGTACTGGGTGGTGAATACGGTGGGTATGGTGGTGAAGAAGAGATAGAGAAGGCCATATACGAGCGCCTGAACTCAGGTAGTTAGCGAAAGCAAGGGACACACTCGTTCCCGCAACTCTTACCATATACAGCGAAAGAAGCAGGACAATGGGCGATTTCACGAATAGCAAGACCGGCCTTTTTAGCCCTTGGATCAGAATCTGACCGGTCGACGCAACCTCACTGCCGTCGTAGGCACTCCGCAAATCGCTCCTCCCAAGCTCCGTGGCCAGCTTTGCTGTTTTCCGCCGAATAAGCACCGGCGCATACGTCTCCTGGTTGAGAAGCTCTATCCCACATGCCATGGTTCCACTCGCAATGAGGAGCACCCAGAAGACCCATCTCCAACCGACTTCTTCGCCCAAAAAGCCACCCGCAATCGGTCCGACCACAGGTCCCATCAGGGGGCCCATGGCCCAGATAGACGTTGCCATTCCGCGTTTCTCGATTGGCATGAGGTCTGCAATGACACCTGCTCCCAGGGTTATACAGCCGGATCCTCCGATACCCGCGAAGAAGCGACAGATGATGAGTGTTTCGATGTTCTGCGCAAGGGCACATCCAATCTGCCAGACAACCAAAAACCAGTTTGCAGTGCCGAGCACGATACGCCGGCCGTATATCTCGCTCAGCGGGGCGAGGAAGAGAGGTCCGAACTAGACGCAGGTTGTATTGGTAAGCTTGGGTCAACGATGCATGGGATCAGGCACTTACGGCGTATCCCAAAATATAGATGCTAACGGTGAACGACAGGATCGTCTCGTTCGTCTCGTTCAGGTCCCCAGCCACATAACTCACTGCTGGGGAGAACATGCTCGATGCGAGAGGCGATATAAAGGTGAACGCGCTGATCAGCCCTATAAGTCCCCATTTACGGGCAATCGTAAAGTTCTGCGGGTTATTCGGGTCATCTTGTCCGTCCCATCCTACCACGCCGCGATCTAGGTCGGTTTCGGGGAAGCGCCGCTGGACCAGGCTTGATGGTGCGGCACTTGCGTGCGTGGGATTCTTCTCTAGATCCGGCTCTGCGGTCCTCTGTTGGTTTTCGTCGGCGGTGGATGAAGAGCTGGAGATGGATTTCTCGCGTTCAGGAGTAGACATGATGGGAAGCGAGGATCTACCTTGAGCGCCGACGAAAATTCGGCTTTGCAAGGGGCGGAATCATAGACCGAATGAGACGAACTTGATAGATTGGAACGATCGGCGCATTTAAGTAAGAGAAGGCAGCTATGGAAACATGGTAGCGGAGTTAAGAATTGGGAGGTATGGGTAGTAATGAACACTTATGAAGAAATACACCATTGAGATTGGGCCTATGCTTGCACATCAGATTTACTGCTTAGAAATGCCCTTTATGCATCAATTTCCTGGATACTGAGACGAACGCGTGGCCGTGAACTGAGTCCTGGAAGTTTATACTCCGATACACTGCATAGTCAATTCTCTGAATGCGAGACTGTGGAACCAGTGTTGATTCAGTGCTCCACATTCATAACGTGCCTACCAATTATGTGGCGGATAAGCCACGATGTTGAAGGCGCTGAATCAGTGTCCCACAGACGAACGCAATGTCCATAAGAGCATTATCCTAGATAATCCTGCATAAGTATATTCTAGCCCACTGTTTGTTCACATCTATTCACAGTCTTAAATGTCTGAATCTCACATTCTCCAAGCTTCCAAAGGGTTCTGATCCTATGAATAAGAAGTCAATGGTTTATTGGTTTCGTCGCTCCGCCCATATGTAGTCTGCCCAGCTTCTGGAAATGTTCGGCTCAGATGCCGTTTTATCTGTGATGTTATGCTCTCGTTGATTGACCTCTTATACCTGGCTCTACCAGATGTAGCCGGTTATACCGAACCCTTCCACAGCGAGAACCAAGAGTCCAGCTAACAGATATTGCTGCTGTCTCCGGCTGCGTCCTCTCATCTCTACTTTCTCTTATCTCATAGTAGTATTCGGGTAAGAGGTCTTATTGGAACATATCCGACGCCCATAGCCGCTTCGACGTACCGAGGGACTCCCCACTCCGAGGGTGGAACATCCGATCTATATTATCTGGTCATCACCAAACGTATATCAGAGGAAATGAAGCAACGGAAAGACAACTATCTATAAGATCTGGTTTAGTTTGAAATATTCACAACATCATGGGCTCTACTACTGACATCCCACTCCAACCGTTACCCGTCCCTAGGACAGAAACCCTTGCACCAGGCCTTTCGCTTATCCCACCTCTTTCGCGGCGAGGATCTGGTCCTGGGATGATTGTTCTAGTACCTGACGGCACTCCACATGCAATCAATATTGACAAGGGGGCGCCTTCGCCTGCATTGAAATGGGCGGAGGAAAGCTACACTGTCATCGAAATACGGGAGTCTGCGCTTGACGAGGGAGACCCTCTAGTCCGTGCGATTGAAGAGCTCCGTAAGTATGAGAAGTGCACGCCGAAAGATGCCGTTGGCCTTGTGGGTTAGTAGATCTTGTGTTGTTGCAGCTTTGGACCACGCGGTGCTGATATCTATTGCAGCGTATAGTCCGAAGTTATGGGCCAAAGCTGCATCGTCCAAAGCAATTGGACAGATTACAGCTGCATCTGTGTATGCGACAGTGTCCGACATTGAATCCATAGTATCCACGTCTGTCCCGATCGTTCAGCATCTCGCAGGTGTAGCGCCTCACAGGCTGCAGCGCACGTCGGAACTCTTCCAATACGCCTACGAGGACATGAAAACCGCTAACTTCGCCATACCGAAGTCAACCGAATTCCACTATGCGACTGAAGCTGTCTCTCACACCCGAAACTTGACCTTTTTGAAGAAACACATGGATGGGCCGTATTTCGATTTGGAAGCCATCTGGGATGAACACACCTATTTCGAATTCGACAATCGGTCTGTCGAGCACACGATGAGCACTATGGTGCAGGAGCCTTATGTGAACCACATTCCGACTGTTAGTATTTTCTTTTCTATCCACGGCACTCAGAATCCAACATTCACTCCCTTTTATAGATCACAGGCGGAATAGGACGCGACCGGCTTACAGACTTCTACCGGCACCACTTCATCTTCAACAACCCCAAAGACACAAAGATGGAGCTCATCAGCCGAACCGTCGGTATCGACCGCGTCGTTGACGAATTCATCATGACCTTTACCCATGACTCGGAGGTTGACTGGATGTGAGTGTCTACAAATCTCAACAGCTAGCCTTGTACTCATTTGTATTTGTCCAGACTTCCCAAAGTTCCACCGACCGGTCGCAAACTCGAGATTCCGCTTACTGCGGTGGTAAATGTCCGAGGCGACCGGCTATATCATGAGCATATTTCATGGGACCAGGCGACCGTCTTGGTGCAGCTGGGCTTCTTGCCTGAATATCTTCCGTATCCGTATCCCTTGCCTGATGGTCGGACTCCTGCGCCGGGGAAGAGATTTGAGGTCTTGGTTCCTACCGTTGGTGTGGATACTGTGAACAAGATGCGGGATAAGAACTCTGTGCCTTCGAATCAGTTGTTTGAGGGGGGTGTTCGGGAAGTATAGGTTTTGTCTGGGGTGGGTGGTGTCAGATGCGGAATGAATATTTCAACTAAACACTACAATGCAGAAGTAAATAGGTACCTCCACAGATAGAGGTTAACTAGCATTATGAGAAATCCCTAGTTTGTCCACAGTTGGTGGTTGATAACAATGGATGGATTGTCCAAGTCATTCCTTCATCTGGGTACATGGGGAAAGAAAGGCAGTGCTTTGGACCACTACGAGAATACAAATAGAGACAACATATATCCACATGTTACGAATAAACGAAGTACTAATAAACAGTATGATTGAAGTAATTGATGCCTTCATCCACGGCTCGCCCATTCCCGATTAATCCCCCGATAGTCATGGATAGTATATCCCTCAAACATCTCCCTCCTCCATGTTGGCTTCCGCCAGCTCCTAACTCCCAAGTCCGAGAGAAGCATATCTACATACGGGATGGCATCGTAGACAAATTCCGGATACCACTCTGAAAACCCGCAAGGATAGCGATGCTTGCCATATCGACTCATAAGGGCCGTTTGTCTGTGAACATCTCCCGCGTCAATCCGAAGCTTACCGTTTAAGTACGCATACACCCACAGCGCCTGGGTCTCGGCAATGATCACATTGCTCGTACTGTGGACCATCTTCATGTAGGCGAGCGAATAGTCGCCTTGCGTGGTGAGGCTGGGCGGCGCAATGCCTCTGTAAAGTCGGAAGGGGGTCACATTCTGCTTGTAGGGGATCCTGGAAGGCGGATTGCGAAGGTATGGGAATCGACCGAGGATTTCCTTATCTGCTGTGGAGTCTAGTTGTTCCCAGAATGCGTTTTCTTTCGCGTTGGAATGGCTGCTGGGAATGCCGAGTTGAGCATCTAGACCGTCGGGTTTGTATTCCACTGTCGAGCCTAACTTCCAGCCTGTGATGGCAACCAAAGCGTCTGTCTGGATGCTGGTACCGTCAGAGAGAGTGACCACTCCTGGAGCTGACAAGTGATCGATGTCCTTTCTGGTGATCTTGACCTGGCCGGACCGGAGATAGTCGTGGATATCGGACGGGTAGTTGAGGATACCAACTCTGGCTGACCAGAACAAACTGTGCAAGGGTTAGCAGTGAACGCAAATAACCATAACTTGACTATACCTCTCATGTGGCTCTAGATGCTTCAGGCATTCCTCCTTCCGATACCCATTGGCATCAATGATATCCATGCGAATGTTCTCCCAGAACCTGTGGACAAACCATCTTCCGATGCGCGTTTGATGCAGCAGCTTGCGGATCCAGGAGAACCCATCAAAACCTCCCCATGCGCACGGACTAAACCACGTGAAGTAGCGCATCGTTGCAAGGAGCTCAAGCTTCGTGATAGCTCCTGCGAATGGCACCCAAGGCGAAGCCATCCAAACGCCGCCGCCGCCAGACTCGCGGATGATCCAGTCCACCTTTTTGCCATTGGATGCCATCAGATGAACAACATCATATCCGGTTTTGGATGCACCCGCGACAGTCACGGACTTGACCGCCGGATCCTGTGCTATCCGGGCACCTTCAGACCGTAGCTGGGTGTGGTCGATGATGGGCCGGTCGAAATCCTCTTTACCCTCAATGTTGACGGGATTTGGGGTGGAGGACAGCCCACTGCTGACGATGAGCTTGTCGCAGGTATACTGGAGTGGGCCGGGGTTCTTCGCTTCAGTTGTGCTTTCGGCGTACAGTCTCCATCCACTGTCGAGTTTCTCTGCTTGCAGGATGCATGTGTTAAAGTGCATCCGCCGTCGCAAATCAAAGTGGTCAGCAAAGTCGTTCAGATACCGGTGGAGCGTGTATCCAGGGATGTGGCCGTCTTCTTGAACGCCGTACTTCTCGCCCATAGGAAAGTCACTGAACTCATACGTACCCCCAAGATTGTTAGTCTTGAGGCCTTCGTAGCAGTTCTCTTCCGCCCAGACGCCGCCCAAAGTTGGTCGCTGCGGATGTTAGAGCCGTCTAATGAATGAGAAAGCAGTGCGGAAATACTAACCCTCTCGACAAGTAGCAAACTGGTTTCTGGTGACAGTTCAAGATACGTCTTTGCTGCGGCGAGACCGCCAATGCCGGTCCCAACCACAATCACCTCGGCATGTTCTGCGTGTCCCATGATTCATTTAACTTGCGAGGTAGTTGCGAGGCATAAGAAGATCATGGTTTGGTGGCGTCCTGATAATATACATATCCGCATTGTCCTTCAACAGGATTCCCCATCCTTTCTAACGGCCGGTTCAGGTACACGGGACAAGGAGCAATTCGCAAAGCACCCACTAAAAGATAACACGCTCCGATATCAGACTTACGTGGGGAGAGTGGGGAACAACGGCTAGGAATGATAGCGCCATGTCCCAAGGGTCCAGTATCGGGTGTTATCGTCCAGCATCCGTGTTGTATCGGAATTGTACCCTTGGGGTATTCTCGGATATGGGGTATCTGAACCCCGCAACACCGGAGACGTGCCGGACAGTGGGTTTGCTCTCATACTTCAGTTTCCACGCTTGTAGCAATATCCTACTGTATGACGACTATACAAGAGCTCAGCTGTCCTGATAATGACCACATGTGGAGAGACAAAGAGTCCCAATGCCCGTAATAGGCGTCATCTCTGTACCGTTGTGGGCTGCGGAAAGACCTTCAGCCGGCTGTCCCACCTTCAGCGCCATGCGCTGAACCACTCTGCAACGCAATGGGTCTGTAGTCGGTGCAATGCGGCATTCAAGAGACTGGACCTGTTGGGTAAGTAGCCCCAAGTACTGGCACTCGACTGATAGATGGATGTTCTGATCCCTGGTAGAGCGTCATAAGGCTCGACACGTTGTCAAAGATAGCCTGGCAGGCGGTGCAGGGCTGGGGATCTTGCATACTCGCCGGAAGACCATATCTGGCATGGAGATCACCGACACTCCTTGTCCGATTCCTCGCGCGGAGCTAGATGGGCTAGATGGGGGTGGCGTGCGGCCAACGACCTTCACCGCTGCCCTTCCAAGGAATGATGAAAGGGCCTCAGATGCTGCCAATCAAACACCCCGCCGGGAAGGACAGCCCATTCATGACAGTCCCATGGTGCCAGGATCTCCTCTGGATCTGACTAATATCACCAATGGAGGGAGTCCCATAGTGGACATGTGCGAGCTCGGAAGTATGTACTATGATGCGAGCTTCGATTTGGTTCATTTCGACGTGATGGGATTCAACGGCTCCCCGCCGGGCGTTTCTCCCGCGTTTATGCATATGGCGGAACGCGATGAGGACAATAGACAGCCAGGAGAGAGTCCGCTGACAACTTACTCACCACGTAATATGGAGTGGACTGGATTTGACTCCATCAACCATACAACGAGACAGGGGGAGCCACCGGCCATGGATAAAGCCACGGTATGTCGTTTCATCTGGCGGACAAGGCATTAGCGCTGAGCAATGGACCTGTCTAGTGCATTGAAACATTGATCCGCGATAGTGTCGACCAGACCTCTGAAAATGAGGGACACACATCTTGGAGCCATACTCAATCGGAGAATGTCATACTAACCAACACTAAACGAGACGAAATCCTCCGTCTCCTGGTGGACACCCGCCCCGTCTCGCGTGACGGCACACTTGTTGACGGTAACTTACCGCTCCTATCGCTTGATAGCATGCAGGAATATCTAGATCTCTTTTTGCGCTATTTCAATACTTTGTATCCCATGGTCCATGTTGCCACCTTACAGATCAGCAGCGCTGACCCAATGTTCGTCCTGTCGATGATTATCCTAGGAGCGACGTACAAAAACAAAGACGCCCATCAATTGTCTGTCACTCTCTACGACGCGGTGGTGCCGTATATCCTCAGCGGCCTCATCAGTATCCCGCTCCCGGACCTGTCGACGCTGCAGGCTTTCCTGATCCTCGAGTGTTACGGGATGTACAGGGCTGGACCCTACCAGCGGGAGAATGCTATGCTTATTCACACACTCCTGTTTAGTGTGAGCATGTTTGTCAGGGGTAGGGTGTAAAGATATTGACTGTTATAGGCGATCAGGAGAGTCTCTAGGTNNCCACTTGGCCCGCCACAACGGCCGCTGGAAGGTTTTTGCACAAGCGGAGCAGTATAAAAGGTACCCCCGTCTCATCTGCAGCATTGTTTGTGTGTGCCTAACACCAGCAGACTGATACTATTCGTGTTTATGTGGGATACCCAGAACGTATCCTGTTACTCTGTGATGCCCAACATGTCAACCCAGACCATCCAAGTCCCCCTCCCATGTGCCCAGGAGGTATGGGAAGCGACCACGGAAGCCGCATGGGAACAGGCCCACGCATCGCATGCAGAGCCACGCATCTTCCACGACTCGGTAAAATCCCTCGTCGAGGAGCGCGGCACCCATCATCGCGACCCAATGGACCGCCTTTCGCTGATACTTTTGCTGCACGGGTTAATGTCCATGTGCAACGACATCGCCCATTTTGACAATCGCTCGATCTATCTCGGCGACATGGACGACGGCGAGGTATCATGGACAGCATGGCGGCGGCGTATGACCCACGCCCTGGAGACGTGGAAAGCCCGGTATGATGCGTACACCATGGCATCCGTCCAACAGCCAGATGGACGCGCGGCGCCAAACCACCGCGAAGAGGGCATCGCCCTGCTTGCGCTGTATCATACAGCGCATATTGTGATCAACTCCGATATTCGCCATCTGCAGGCCGCAGCCGGCGCCAAGGGCATCTTTGGCCATATTGTCATGCCCGAAGATCGACAGGAGAGCGTGAAATGGGTAAAGCAGTGGGTGCACGGCCAGGCGACGGCGGCGGACCATGCTGCATGGCATGCGGCACAGATGCTGCGAGAGGGCATCCTGCATCTTAAGAATTGGGATGTTCACGGGGTGTTTCATTACCCGTGGTGTCTGGTTATTGCGACGCTGACGTGTTGGGCTTTTCATGCTTTCGGATCGGCCCCCGAAGAGAGGACACAGTGTGCTCATGGGAATGCGTTGTATACTGATCAACGAGAGTCCCAGGAGGCGATGAATCATATGGTTTCGCTCATGGCATCGGTGTCGCCGGGCAATGTTAGGCGTACGTTGAGAAGATGTTGCACCCATGGACTTACTATCGAGGTGGCTCGGTATCTGCAAAGGGTACGATGGACAGCTGCATTTGAGGCTATGAAGCTTTTAAACAAGTTATCCAGAGACACATAGATATGATGGATATAGGCCTGAGTTTTAAGGCAGCGAAGAACGATGAATCATGGAATCTGACTCAACTAGGTAATTAAATGTGTCAAAAGTGGAGAAGTGGCGCCTTGTCGGGATGAGTGATTATGAATCATTCTCTATTATTCAACCCTGTTGACAGCCACAAGTATATAATCGCTGTATTATACCCCCATCATCAAGAATCCAACATCCCTCCCATAGATACAACATCAAGTCGATCATTCCCCCCTTACGCACTTCCATACTATCCACCATGCCGACAACATCAACCCCCATCGTCTTCTACGACATCGCTATGCGCCCCCCAACAGAGAAAACCTGCTGCTCACCAAACCCATGGAAAGCCCGCTTAGCCCTCAACTTCAAATCTCGCCCATACACAACCACATGGGTGCCTCTACCAGACGTTAGCAAAGTCCGCCGCAGTCTCAAAGTCCCCGCCTGTCGCAAATTCGCCGACGGCACGGACTTTTACACCCTACCAATCATCGAGGACCCCGCCACGAACTCCCTAGTCGGCGACTCCTTCGACATCGCCGTTTACCTCCAGAATACATACCCAGACGCCGGCGCCGGCGACCTGTTTCCCCCGCAAAAACTCAACTACGTCTGCACGCCGGAGGTCGCGTCGCTTATTCCGCTCTCGGACTGCTCCGATAGCCAGTATCCGGAATACGCCAAGTTCAACGTTAACGTCGACGCGGCGTTTACCGCACATGTGCAACTGGCGCTGCAGGGCTTCCCGTTTGACCCCGCCACGGAGGAGGCCAGCAAGGCGGAGTTTGTGCGCCGTGCGGGGATGAAGAGCTGGGACGATTTCGCGCTAGTGGGCGAGGCGCGGGAGAAGGTGAAGGAGTCGTTCCGGAATACGCTTGGGGATTTGGCGGGGCTGTTCGCGAGGGACGATAGTGGACCGTTTCTTCTGGGGAGAACGGCTAGCTATGCGGATATGATTGTTGATGCGTGGCTGCGCATGATGCAGGCGACGTTACCGGAGGGGGAATGGGAGGAGGTGAGGAGTTGGCATGGGGGGATCTTTGGGCGGTTGCATGATGCTTTGGATGTATATGCGGAGGTGAAGTAGCGGGTTTCAATTCTAAACAGCATGGAGATATCTAGGGGGTACTATTCCCCACAGCAGCTTACAATGGACCGATAACCTAGCGGCAGCTTCGAAGTGCACGAGAACCCCTCCTGTTCACCGTCACTTTCTCTTCCAGGATCTGTTTCCTCTCTATGCAAAGCAGTACTAGCTGTTCGGTCCCTTGGATACTGCTAAATACAGTCGGGCAATCCAGTAATTGTCTTGCTCAGTGAGGATCTGCTCCTTTCTCAACCAGAAGCCGTCCCGCGGGGAAAGCCTGTCAGATAACGAAAGGTGTAATGTATACAAAGGAGACAAGCCAGAGAAGCCATATATTCAGAATATACTATCAACTATCAAATGTCGGAGAGGTATCGGTGCAGATTGTCAATCGCCGCTGTCGCGCTGGCCAACTGCGCCCTGGAGGTGGCCGCTCCAATATGCGGCGTGCTGATGACATTCAGGTTTTCCCACAGCAATCCGTACTTTTCATGACTAGGAGGCTCTTCCTCGTGGCAATCTAGTCCAGCGCCCCACAGATAGCCTTCAGATAGTGCTCTGGTAAGGTCCTGCTCATTCACAATGCCTCCCCGAGCTGCATTGATGAGAATCGCGTCCGGCTTCATCGCGCGAATACGGTCATATGTGATCATATCCCGGGTGTCCTTTGTAAGTGGCACGTGAATAGACAGGACATCAGCCCGTACGAGCACTTCATCCATGCTTCTCGCTCTGACATGCGGGATATGCGGCCAGATGTTGTCCGGCATATATGCATCATAAGCCACGATGTCCGCCGCAAAGCCACCCCGGAAGATCTCTGCAACAGTCCGTCCAATATTCCCCATGCCAATAATTCCGATGGTCTTCTGATACAGAGTTAACCCATTACAGGTCTCCTTGGGGACAGGCTTCGACATCTGGCGGGTCGTGATGGACCGAATGCCGCGTGCAACTGACAGGGCGAGGGTGACAACCAGTTCAGCCACGTCGCGCGCGTTCGCTCCCGGCGTGTTAAGAATCTTGATTCCTCGCTTTGCGCAGGCATCCTGGTTGATTTTGTCGAT
Organism: Aspergillus pseudoterreus; assembly: GCA_002927005.1. Lineage (NCBI taxonomy): Eukaryota > Fungi > Ascomycota > Eurotiomycetes > Eurotiales > Aspergillaceae > Aspergillus > Aspergillus pseudoterreus. Next base: position 26,599 of record PIJX01000002.1, on the reverse strand, counting down.
TCCTGCGCCTTGCTTGCCAATAGCGACGAGGTTGGGGCAACTGGCGATGTCTTCGGTGGTAAGGTACGAACTTCGGATCAACAAAGCGCGGGCATGTGCTCTCCAGTGTTGAAAGGCTTCATCGTGTGGCTGAATGATATTGAAAAGTGTCCTTGCGTGCTCGATGGCCTCCGGAGGGAATGGGTCGAGGACATAGACCGTTGGTTTATCCGGGCTGCCTGGCTGACCAGTTGACATCAGATCATCAGCTCTGCTGGGTGACATGTTAAGATTGTCGGATGCTTCGAATTGACGCCTGATAGCTAGCAAAATTGCCAGATTGGCCAAGGCTATATAATCGGATTCAATACACATATTATATGCCCGGGTGTGACGGATCTTGTCCGCCGGGCATTGTCCGAAGTAGGGGTGCCATTGATTCCACAAGATGGGTTAACACATGGCACATCGATTTCGGGCAGATTCGTTCATCATTTTCTGAAGAGTATGCGGGACTATCTCCGGTAACTGGTTCATACTCTGCTGCCCATGATGTCAGGTTCCCGGGTCGTCTGATATCAACGTATGCAAGAACATGTCGGAACTTACTGTATCGTCTGCCGACTCCTGAAAACGCCAAAGGACTCTACAGAAAACTTTGAGGGCGGAAAATCTCTCCCCAATGATGGTCAACAGTGCAGTGCATTTGCTCAGAACACTCGCTTCACTAGGTGATTCCAACAATGGCGACAACCTCCCTAGGACGATGATGACCACCCCTGCAGAGAATACATCAAAGGCGTCGATAAATGACCCGGAAAAATACCCTTTCTCTAAGGCATCGTATTCACCATTGATATACTCTCTGCAGACGGTCATTATATCCTGTTGGAGTGCTTGGATAGGCCCGAGAATGCTCGTTCTCATCTGTCCAAGGCTACTAGTCCGTGCCATACAAACCAAAGCCCTACAGGTGAGCTGTCCTATTGCGCGGATAGTGCTCAATGGTTGACTGAAGCCTTTCGCACCCTTAGGTATGTCTCTCCAGTAACATAGAGCTCCACATTGAAAAATAGGGCTATTCCCGGGAGAGTCGCGCATATTGGATACGAGTCTAGCATGCATAAGAACGTGCGCCCTAAAGTCGAACGACTCTGACGGACTGTGCAAATCCGATGGAAGCTTCAAAGTATCAGCATACGTGACTTGGTTTTGAAGGGCATCTTACCCTCAGTGTAATATCCCCATCTTCAATCCCGAACGGTCGATCCATTACGCAGCTAACGGCCCTGCAGGATGTAAGTCATTTACTTGCAGCGAAGCGCAAGGAGGACACACCTATCAATAACGTACAAATTCCAGAAAATGCGCCTTCTCTGTTCGATTCTGTCTGCAGATACACCACTACCGGAAAGTGGTTCTTTGTGAAATCTATACGATATAGCCTTCTTCGTGGCAAGTCCAAGCAGGTGCCATGTAGACCCTCCGGTCGATNNGGAGACAGGAGGATCCCGATAGCGGCTGTCATATACGCATTGAACTCTCCGAAGACTGTGTTCCGGTCTGTTGTCGATTCGTTGGGATGAAAGAAGGGCCCACAGCAACCTACCATCTCCGCCTCATCGAGATATGGACAGATGATTTTGGTCCGCTCAAGCAAGCTGTCCAGGCACTCTGTCATGAACTCCTTGCTGATATTGGGGGTGTGTCCCGCCATAGGCATGCATCTAGATTTCTGAGACGGAGGGAGAGATTGTGTCGGGTTACTCCCAGAAATAGCTAGTGAAGCCCTAATCATGCTTCCTATGGCCAGCTCTTGAGGAAAGCCGCTCTCCTGGTCGCGTGGCTCTGCCATAGCATTACGGGATAGAAAGCCAATCTCTCCCATGGCTGCCTGTACTGACTTCTCTGTGAGACTCGTTTGCTCAGTCAGCGGCGTGGCATGAGATATTTGCGGACTACTATGCGTATCGTCTGCCGGGTCGGGGGGTGACTGTGAGCTCCTAGCGCCTTCGTCGCTTGCCTGGCATAGGCGCTGACGTCGAGTAAGATTGTCCAAATCTTCTGCCTTTCGTTTGAGGGATTCGATGTAGCTGGACCATTTGAGCCCTCACTTCATGGGCAACTAGATGGACATGGGGATCATCCTTACTCTGGGAGTGCTGCATTGGAGAGTGCAGTTGCATCCTCAGCACCAGTTCGCGAAGGGACACTCCGTGGGCAACAATTGGCCTTTGCCCCAACGCACGCGGTACATACTGGTAACACCCTGTCGCACTGTCCCTTGGGTTAACAAGGCATTGTCTGATCTGGCTGCCGTGGGGCATTTCACCTTTTGCTTTCGTTTCCAGCATCTCTCACAAGCCTGGAGCCTCCTTCGTACTCTGGGTGTCCGCGTTGTGGCAGGTGTCCGATGATTTTGCTCCATATTCGATATCCGAACCGGGAGTATCGGAGTATCCACGGTGCGTCGGACACCCCCGGGCTATATGACCGGTGTTCTTGATGTGGAGAAGTTTTTTGGCCGGTGTATTTCCGGTCCCAATATTACGCGAGTTGTCTGATCACTCGGGTATTGTCCGGCAGCCTGAGTAGAAGATGGTCGATCGTATCCTCCGTCGGCATGTCAATCCCAGGTAATCGACATATCTCACGGACAATGAACCAACGCTCCTCAGTAGATTGCTCAACCTGCTACTCATAGACCAGATTCATGTCAATGCACACGCAAAGCTGACCTACGGTTAATAGTTATCGGGTCCCATGGGGCTGTTCCGGTTATCATTTGCTTCCCCACATTCTTTTGCCGAGCGGGGGGTGGGGGAGCGCTCTTGGGAATAGGACTCACGTCTCGATGTCGAGTCGAGAGATTTATGCACCAACTTCGAGTATTATAAGAGGGACTCCAATAGAGACTGGACCAGGCGGTATGCGCACTAGTAGCGAAAACAAGTTATTGCCTCGACTACCGGCCTGTCAATCGTGCTATACCAGGAAAGCCAAGGTGAACAGCGATATCCCCGAGAAATCCGGGAAATCTAAAGCTCCTGACAGCGGATATATCAATAGTGTGACAATGCTCGTCCAAAATGTACACCCTGTTCGATAAACGGTCATGTCTGTCTGACTGTGAGCCTTGACGGAAGTGAATCTGTTTCAAGAGAGTAAGTCTTCTCGTTGTATGGTGCTTAATCAACGCATTAACCAAGCAGGTATATATATGAGCTAGAGAAGCAGGTCCAAAGGCTTCAAGAGGACTTGGCCGACACCGAAACGTCTGTGGATCGTTTGCCGCACTCTTTGTCGCCGTATGATGCGACAGTCTCTGGCCATCTTTGCAAGAGTAGCTCTGCTACAGTCCTCCAGACGGGCGATGCGCCGAGGATTGATATGAGTCTCTCTCCCAATTTTACGGAAGGCGCCGGAATTGGGTAGTTCCAATATTTATTGTTGCATCTGTCGAGATCTATAGCTAACAAAGTGTATCAGTTTTATGCGCGTTCTGTTTACCGACGCCGGATGGAGGGAGCAAAATCAAAAACTCCTACATAATCTATCTAAGAGAGCTAGTTTGCTAGAGACTGGGGTGCAGAAAAACTCACTGCCAGCAGCGGAGGAAGCACTGGTCGTGTTTAATAGCTAGTAAGGGCT
>PIJX01000002.1:0-22947 GCA_002927005.1 Aspergillus pseudoterreus | reverse complement strand
GCGTTCCAATGGGAGTCAGTTATCGCATCATCAGCTGTTTCGTACATTCATGATCCTAGCCGTTGGGTCCATCCCACTATATCGGATGGGCAAACATCGACATCATCCATATGGGTATTTCCTTTCAGCCATGAAACATCTAGAGGTGGAATTTCTGTCGAAAGGCTTGGACTCAATCCAGGATCTTCTTCTGGTCAGCCGATTTGGCATATATCATCATATTGGTAGGATCCCTCCCCCCAAAGCCAGGTACCAGAGCTAAAATCAAATTCTTACAGGCACATCCATATGGGAATTAATTCAATTGAGTACTAGGATGTGCATTGAACAGGGCCTGCATAGATATCGCACATTTACGGACACGAGTAGAAATCACCTTCTGGAGGAGCAATTGCGCAGACGGGTCTTCTGGCAATGCTACGTGATGGACAGATACACCTCCGTGATGCTTGACCGTCCTCCTGCCATCCCTGACAGAGACATTGAAATTGGACTTCCCGCCAACGCTGACGACGAGGAACTCGACATCGCTAGCATATCAGGCGCGTTCCCCGATTTGGAATCTTTCCATCGAACGTCCGCTCCACAGGCCGATCCTGCCCATACTACAGAAATGTCGGTCTTCTTTATGTGCATTCGACTTCGTAAGATCACTTCAAAGATACATGCCAAGTTTCAGCAAAACGGCTGTACGGGTGCCGGACGCGAGACGTCACACATCGCTCTAGCAACCGCCAGCGGAACGATCTACGCGGATCTTGACCAGCTACTGCTGGAGCTAGAACATTGGCGACGCTTGGCTCCTGTCTTTCACAGCCCCAAGTGCTTATATGAGAGACAGGAATGGTACGATCTGCTTCTGATGCGGGAGAAGCTACTTCTCATACGTAAAGCGATTGACCTTGTGCCTAAGCGAAATAATGTACCGCCGCGAGACCTCCTCTACCTCTGCCTCGAGTATGGCGTTGGAACTATCAAGACTTTTTGCGCCTTGTTTGATAAGCAGCTGGTGACGTATACTCGCAGTTATTTCCAGACTCTTTTTACGGCGGGTTTGTCTGTGATGTTTTGCGTCTCCGTGGCAGCGGATCTTGATTGTCCGACCCTGGTACAGGCGACCGAAGCCGTGAGCCACGCCGAGAAGACGTTAAAACAGATGGTACAAGAGCTTCCGGATGCCATTCACTATGTCGCTCTGTACGAGGCATTGCGTGTAGACATTTTGCGCAAGCTGGGGAACTTCCAACGGCTCGACGGAGTCTCCGATAGCAACCAGGCCGAGCAACCCTATTCGCCTGGTGCTACATCTCAAACGAGAGAGATGAATTGCCGATATCTATCAGATTCTGGTATCATTCGATCAGCTCCCGGTATTCAAGAGACAACTGCCGACCGTAACCATCAGTGGCCGGTGCTTACACACAATCAGATGCTTTCCATGCAACCTCAGGAAGCCACGATGGAGAACCCGTTATTATCGTGGGACATCTTCGGAGATAACATCTTCTGGAGCATCGAGGCCGACATGTTGGGGGAATACGTGTATGGACATTCAGGCGCTGGGGCCCCGTTTCTGGATGGCGATGAATAAACAAAGTACTTAAGCATCTAAGATACACGTGTTGAATAATCCAACTATATTACTTTTGCAGCCTCTCGCTAATTGCTGCATAATTCTGATTGATTTGCTTCAGTCCTGCCTGCAAGACAGATCCGTCCTGTCCACTCAATGACCACGTCGCACCCATACGGAACCACTTCTCCAAGATATCCAGTCTACCTCCAATTCCTCCAATACCAATGGGCTTTCCCGCTTTGATACCGGCATTGATAACCTTCCCAACCGCATCCTGGTACAACGGGCTATCGTACTTCCCCGGGATGCCGAGGTCCGCACACAGATCGTTCGAGCCCACCAGGACCCCATCGACACCCTCCACCGCAAAGATCTCCTCGGCCAGTTCGACCGCCGCCGGCGTCTCAATCATGGGAATGAGCATGGTCTGCAAATTCAGTGCCTCATTCTGCACTAGGGTCGGCACGTTCTGGAAGTTAAACGCCGCCTGGTTGTTCGTACACCCGCGGGCGCCTAGCGGAGCAAACTTGGCGTGCTTGACAATGTCTCTGACTTCCTGGATGGTTTCCACGTGCGGAACGACAACCGCAGAGGCTCCTGCATCGAGGATGCGGCTGATGTGCCAGTGGGCCTTGGATGGCGACCGGACGACGGGCGATACGCCGGCGTAGTTGCAGGCGAGAATGAGTTGAGATACCGTGCGCATGTCAAGGGCAGAGTGCTCCATGTCGATAAACACGGCGTGGATGCCGGCCATCTTGCACATCATGGGGATTTCATTGCCGGTGAAGAATTTGATGGACATGAGAGGGGTGATTTGGCCATTGAGGATTCTGGTCCGGAAGGGGTTTGAGACTGTGTAAGACTGTTCGGTAGAACCCATTTTGAGAGTGAGATGGGCTTCGGTAGGGGCCAAAGAGATTGAAACGCGGCGTGTAATTCAAGTTTGTTGGGAGATTCATGTAGATGAAACACACCACTTGCCGTTTATATACTGCTCGATTATTCTGCCCCTCCGGAATACAGTATCACTAAACTACTGGTGGCCGGAGAATACCCGACGACCCTTTAGCTCTCCTCTCCGATCTTCGGAAATATTCCTCTAGTGCGAGGGATGGTTTGGGCAGTCGTACACATTCTCGTGATGCTGACCAGGGGTATTTTGTGGATAGTTGTCCTTTGTGAAATCAAAGAAGCCCAAAGAGCAACGCACCGTCGAAGTTTGTGGGATGATACTCTGTCTGCCTGCTGTATGATCATGTCTATTCTCACCGTCATTCGGTCTCCTTTACAGGAGCTATGTAGTTAGTGGAGACACCTTTTAATTGAGCCAGATGTAGCTCGTAAGAAGAGTAGAAGCAAACCACAGATCCCATAAACAGTCGAAGTGGGAAATTCAACACCATCATGGATGTTAGGCAATCCGTACCATATGCAGAGATCGATGCTAGTCCAGTCAATCAATAGTCTTGTATGATAGATCTCGGATTCATGATAATCGCCGTGGGCAATGCCAATTTCCTGATAGATGCAACAAATGCTCATCATTATGCTACCTACATGTAATAGAGCATAGTACGGAGTTGTGCCGGAGCTACAAATATCCGTGATCTCTTTCTGACCCCTTGCGTTCTGTGATGGTTTAAAAGACAACATGCCATCCCTTCTTCTAATGCCGCCATGTTATGTTCTTCATCTATTCGTAATGGGTGTCGAAAATACTATGCCGCATATTGGCCGTGAAGAGACCGCCGATGGGTCTCTCACGCCAGAAGAGGCGGTTATAGAAAAACATCTGCGACGGAAGATTGATCTTCTGATATTTCCGGTCGTCGCCCTCACATACTTTCTGAACTTGACCGATCGGTGAGCAAGAACACCAGACAGGCCGTCATCATATCCCTATTGACTGGCGGCAGAACAAACCTAGCATCTGCCCGGCTACAAGGGCTTGAGAGTAGTTTAAAACTGGAGAACAACCAATTTCAGACCTGTGAGCCTTCATTCACCCTGCTGCAAAATGATTCTGACTGGGAGTTCGTGTCAACCAGGCGTTTTGATATTCTTCGTTGGTTATCTTCTCGCACACATACCGTCAAATCTCTTTCTCGCATCTATTCGCCGACCCTCTCTCTTCCTAGGCGGCTTCACTGTCCTCTGGGGCACCATCTCCGCCCTCACATCCCTTGTACAGAGCTATGAGCAGATGGTTGCGTGTAGATTCCTACTCGGACTTGCCGGTAAGTATCCCTATTGGGCCTGGAATCCATTGAGTTCTGTATACNNTTCTACCTGTCCAAGTGGTACAAAATGGGCGAGCTCAACTTTCGTATAAGTATCCTGACTGGGGCGGGGTTCCTCAGCGGCGCTTTTGGTAGCCTCCTCGCAGCGGGGACGTTGCAGAACCTCGAGGGTGTTCGTGGGCTGAGCTCATGGTAAATATTCCTGGACGCTGGTGTTCTATTTGCTTTAGTTAACGCCGTCGGGTCAGGAGATGGCTGTATATTATTGAGGGTTCGATAACAGGTATGGGTGTCCATCCACTCGACCATGCTGACCCCATAAACAAATGCTCTAAACCTATATCACTGACGGGCTTATAGTGTTTATTGGGATCTTGCTATCTACAATCTTACCCGATTTTCCAGAAACTTGGACTGCCCTTTCTTCAGACGTGCGCCACGTTGCCATCAAACGCGTGAGACGAGAGTCAAACTACACCGAGTCAAAGCCTCACGGGTGGAGAGATTATGTAGGAGCAATTGCGCTGGCTTTTCGAGACCCGCGGCTTTATGTGTTCGGCCTCGGCGGTATGACCGCTTCAGTGGCGCTGGGAATCCAGAACTTCATGCCCACTTTGACAAGGACTTTGGGCTATAGCAACATCGTCTCACTATTGCTTGTGGCACCGCCTTATGTGTTTGTTTGCGCATACATGCTCGGACACGGGGCGCTATGTGACCTACGACAAGCGCGCTTCCTCTTTTGTATCTATCCCCTGCCGCTTTGTGCAGCCGGGTTCATCATGCTCATGACGCTGCGGTCATTTGCTGGCCGCTACGTGGGTCTATTCCTGGCCATGCTCATATGCCCGGCAGGTTCCACTATGCTGACTTGGGCCACCGATACCATCTCCTATCCTGCATCCAAGAGGGCTGTGGCATTTGCTGCGATTAGCATGGTGGGAAATTCAGCAGGCATATGGACTCCAATGACATACCGGGATGAGGACTCCCCGCAGTATCAGCTAGCCTTTGGGATATGTACCGGGATGATTGCTCTTATGGCTCTGTGTGCAATGGTTATTCGTTGGTTGGAGAAGAAAAAGGACGAAAGGGACCCTGATGTCGTTACCAGCAGTTTGCCTGTGACTGACTTGGGAGGGAAAGTTCCATAAGATGAGATTAATTCGGAGAGGAGTGCCTCTATAGTCCTCTTCTGCTAGATGCTTTATCTGGTTGGAAACAATGATCGTGCCATCTATAACATGCACCTAGGACATGGTATCCCTGCCTCTCTGGTCTCCTTTGTATGGTCTTACTCTTTATAACTAGGCTGAATTTCATTATTTCATCTTCGAGATGAATACTACAAAGGCTTTTTGACAATAGCCTTCAATGATGACAAAGAATATGTACAGAATTCTATTGTGAGAGTACAACGGCAATGTCCGCTGAGACTTCTCGGCTTCTCTGTAGCAAAGGATATTAGTGTATGAGAATCGGATAATCCCTAGTAACATTAGCAGTGAGTTCATAGTAGTTCCAGGCATGATCCCAAGCTTCTTCATAAAGGTCACGATTACTTCTTGTATTCTTTATTCCTATATTGGGAAGCATATCGAATTGGCCCGGGCAATTGAATATCGATGCGATCTAAATGTTACACATCTCGCGGCTGAGCATAGATAGATATTTCAAAAGGGTCTAGGTGCTGCTTTGTGAACATAGGATTGTGATTTCACCTGGCAAATGGTAAGCGCCGTCTTCATTGTGCGAAAGGGCGCAGTAGGAAGTTCATATCTAGTCCAGGACCAGTATTACCCGGATACCTAGGTAGATTCCTAACACCATGCCTGCATGTAGACCATGCCCTTTTGCATACTGTGGTTCTTTGCCGCTTTAGCGTGTGAGATATACCCTGAATATACCACAATTTCTTTGTACCACAACGCACCATAACTCATTGTCACTACCAGGGTGTGCTTGTCACTACAGCTTCTTGCATTCACGCAATGGCCTGCTCGTTTTCGTAAACTCCCTTTCAAAGCTGTACTCGACTGGCAACTTCCGTAGCTATAAGACTATATAAATGAGCTCTTGTAGAGATCTCTCAATATCATAGCTATTAGTGTATAGACTACATCTTCCAGCAAGAGACTTTACAATCGCCAGCGCATTGCGGATAAACCGAAGAGATACCAGAAGTCGAGTGTCACCAACAAGATCCCACACCATGGAGCTCAATATGGGCTTCCTCTTCATTCTGCTATTCGTTTTTAGATATCTGCGTCTCGTGGTCCACATCTTCTCCTGGTTTCTCTACAAGCCCGCCCCAGTTCCTCGTCAACCTACGTACTCTCGCAAAGACTGTTCTATTATCCTCCCCACCGTTGATCCGAGCAATTCAGACTTCGAGGAATGTCTTGTGTCATGTCTTCGAAATGGCCCAGGGGCAATTATTATTGTCACTGTTGGTGAGAAGCTTACAAGCTTGACAAAGACACTGGTCTCCCCAATCCAGGCCCTATTTCCTGATACAACTATTACCGTTGAAACAAGCAAGGTTGCTAACAAACGTTTGCAAGTTGCCCATGGCCTCCAGTTCGTCAAGACCAAGATCACCGTCCTCCTCGACGACCACGTCTTTTGGCCGTCCGAGAAGTTCCTACCGACAATCCTTGCTCCCTTCGAGGACCCCAAGGTTGGTGTAGTTGGTACTAATAAGCGCGTCCGCCGCACTGACAAGGGCTTCAACATCAGGTCGTTCTGGAACATGCTTGGCGCTTTGTATTTGGAACGACACAACTTCGAGATTCGCGCAACGAACGCAATTGATGGCGGCGTCTTTGTCATCTCGGGTCGCACGTCAGCTTATCGATCAGCAATCATCCAAGATCCTTCCTTCATCGAAGGCTTTACTAACGAGAAGTTTTTCTTCGGAAAGTTTGGCCCCCTCAATGCTGACGATGATAACTTCCTTACCCGCTGGGCAGTGCGGCATGGATGGGACATCAAGATCCAGTACTGCCCGGATGCATTGATTGAGACGACTCTAGGCACTTACCCCAAGTTCCTGTCTCAGTGCTTGCGTTGGGTGCGAACTACTTGGCGGAGCAATTCAGCCAGCCTGTTTACAGACCGTACGGTTTGGCACAGACAGCCCTGGTGCGTGTATGCGGTGTACTTGACTTCGTTTGTCAATTTTGCGCTGTTCTACGACGGCGCACTCATCTGCACCCTGATGCACAGTTCATGGGCTACTCAGAAGTGGCTTGCAGGCTTGGCTGCGTGGATATTCTTTACTAAACTGATCAAGCTTATCCCATACTTCCTCCGCGAGCCTCAGGATTTGGTCATGTTGCCGGGATATTTTGCGTTCGCCTACTTCCACAGCCTCATCAAGCTCTACGCGGGTTTGACGTTCTGGGTTACCGCGTGGGGAGGTAGAGACCTAAATGCTGTCGGCCAGAAGTAGTCAATTGCATTGACGTTTCTGGGTTGGTTGGTGGACTCATCGCTAACTACATCCCAAAGGTGAAGTCCACCTCAATATCTCCCAGACTTGGCCTGATATATTTCAAGTCTCGTTAGGCGATTACAAGACCGACTTGTCGCCTTATTTAAGGCTAGTGCTTCTATTCTTTTCATTATAGATTGGGTTTCGGATTCATAGACATCGGGAAATTTGTTTTTATTAGAGGGCTGAGTTATCTGGCGTTAGCATAAAGCAGAATAGGCGCCTAGAACAATGCTCACAAAATAAGAAATTTTTGAACTGTTCATTCACTTTTCAGATTAATGCAATTTGCAAAGCTATATAGCCTCCAGTATCAGATGAAATTGACAATGTATGTCATAGGCTTATGCAAGCACTGTACCGATGAAGACTGATATGCCCAAAGATTCAAACAGACTGGGCGTCATCTGCGGAGAAAATTGCGGCGTGACACTACACCTTCAAATTCCAATACTATGGCTATCGTACAAGAGGGGGCCAAGAATGCATTGCTGACGCACAATAATTTTAGTATCCCGTGGTGTGCTGTGGATGCCTGGTTAGCATGGAACTATGGGATCAAGGTTGCTAGCCTTATAATGTACATATAGTTGCTGGGATACCTTAGGATGCTCCCTGCGTCATAGAATAATTCCCCTGTATGCTTTTGAAGCTACAGCTCCATGTTAGTGATCACAACTACAAATAAGTGATGTATTACTACTCACAGATGTCGACGTTGTGAATGTTGAGCTATATTACTTAGTTGACATGTAAAGCACCCTCCCTGTATGTCGCCTCGTCACAGAAGACCACATCATATGAACGACATAAGGAAAGAATTCGGGAATAGCTTGCCCTCTGTAAGCATGGGAATTCTTTGGAGAAGAGATGGCTGGATGAAGTCAGAGGATCATCCCTTGTTTCGGACTGGACGATATAGAAAGCAAATTTATGCAGCAGCAATGTCTTAGACATGATACAATGCCCTCATAAATCAGGACTGCCAGCACGCCTCAGGTGTTCTACCTGGTTCCAGGCATGATCCGTTTCATGTAGAACCATTCTCTGTCAGCATTCCTACCAGCCCTCCCATCTTGACGTGGAGTTTGCCTCAGCCAAATATGCAGCGTTATCAGCAAACGGCAGGGTCTACCCCTGCATCAAGTTACCATGAATTTCAACAGACTGCAAACTTCACCTGTGTTCATTATCCTGCAGTTGTAGCCAGTATTAATAGGTGACGGTCAAAAGTGTCTCTTCCAACCCCCTCTGCGGAGGCGAAATGCACACCCCGCCTTCGATCTTCTGGGGGGCAGGCGCTGGAATGTACAACATGCCCCTTACCTCCCAGGAATGCTACATATCCAAAGTACCCCGCGGCTGGGGCTGGTGGCAAATGCGGCTATCAGTCCATCCCACCTGTCATTGTCATGCGGGCAAGGTTTGTCGGAGAAATGACTGCAGCAGGCTGGCTGCGACACAACGCATCTACTGACGTGCTTCGACATGTCCAGTTGCTTTATCTGCAGCTTGCCCCACGGGCTCCCCTCCTGTTCTCCATGCAATCCTTCTCACCTAGCTCTGGTTGTCTTGCCTAGTAAAGAGCCACAGATTCAGCCGTCATACCATCTATACCCCTATGATTACTATCACCCGTGTAAGCACGGAGTCGTTGTCGACTTCTCGACTCCCTCTGATCGAAATGGAGACAACCATCCCAGACATCAGACGTCCCGCAGGTCGGGATGACTCCGGAGACTCACAGACGTCTACCTTGAGAAATACCACACGCCCTACTCGTGGATTCCGACGACCCTTCCGGCGTCTCTTCCGACAAAATGGAAACAATGAAATGGCTCGCAGCGATTTCATGAATCTTGCCGCTGGCAAGTCATCGAGCAGCCTTGCTGGTAAGTCTTGACAACAACTATCTTATGTATACACCAGCTGATCATGGGTGAAGGCCTAAAATTGAAGTCTGTCATGTCTCTCAACCATATCCGCCGAAGATCGGCTGCCGATAGGATCATACAACAATCTTATGAAGAAGAACCTGCGTGGTGGGAGGATGGCATGGATGAGGCTGTTGATCGGTTACCTCTGCTTGGTGCTACCTCGCGTTCGACGATGATATGATTAACAGACGGCAACTCGCGGCTTGAGCTGGACTCTGCTGAGTATGATGTATTGGCTTCTCCTTGTGTAGCAGTGGCGCATGGTGTTCTGTTTATGTCAGATTCTGACTTTGTCTTGAGTTGATGGTCTTTGCGTTAGGGAGTCTGAATTGATATTCCTTTTGTCCATGAGGTTAGTTGCAGAGAAAGGCATCTACGTAGTTGCCGTTTCTACACGGTGTGCACTTAAGCTGCCATATATATATTCCACTGCTCTACAGTCAATTATGTGGTCCATGGTACTTAGAGAACCATGTTCTGCAGAACGTGCTTCAGGGAACGCCCTTGTTTGGCCATAGAATGATATAGATATCTGAGCGAGACAGCAGGGATTTGCATCATTCACACGCATAACATGCTCAGTCTGGCAAGACGATGCATCCTATACGGCCAAGGTAGACGATAGTGGCGGATAAGAGAAAGAAGGAAAAAGCGGATTCACCGAATTCACCGAATTCACCCCACAACCCGCTTTCACTCACCGACCTACCACCGCAATCTTAAAAGTACTCCCTGTTCCACTGACTGTGAATCCATGAAGACATAGACATAGACACCTGGCATCGAACCCATCCATTCCAGACAATATGCCCGATAAGGACGCCGGAACGCCCCGCGTCTTCCTCTACCGACATGGTATGCATCACCACCCGGACCCACATATTTCATCATCTCGCTACAGGCCTAACAGCGCCCAGGAGAGACAGAATGGTCACAGAGCGGCCGGTATACCGGCGTCAGCGAGCTCGAGCTGACAGAGCACGGCACCAAACAGGTCCTTGCATCTGGCAAGATCCTGGTGGGAGCCGGGAGACTCATTGACCCCAAAAAACTTGCACATGTCTATATCAGTCCCCGCCGACGGGCGGCGCATACCTTTGAGCTGGCTTTCAATGACGCCGACAAGCAACAACTCAAGGATGCGCAGAAGGTGTCCGAGACGGACCGTCTCGCTGAGTGGGATTATGGCCAGTATGAAGGCCTGTTGACCAAGGAGATCCGCGCGTTGAGGGCGGAACATGGTCTGGATAAGACCCGGCCGTGGGATATCTGGAGAGATGGTTGTGAGGATGGAGAGTAAGTTGCATACACACATGATTTTTCTTCCACGGGCGGAATTGACTGTGCTCGTAGGTCCCCGGAACAAGTGGCTGTTCGCATCGACAGTCTTATAGCCGAAATTCGTGCTATCCACGCAGGCAACATGCACGGAGAGAACCCAAGCGATGTACTGCTCGTTGCCCATGGGCATACGCTGCGCGCGTTCACCAAGCGCTGGCTTGGCTATCCGATGGACTTTCCGCTGTCCATGATGCTGGAGCCTGGGGCTGTTGGAGTTCTGAGGTAAGACCGATTGAATTGGTGCATTCGACCATACTGACTTCATTTTAGCTACCAGCACCATAGCATCGACGAGCCTGCTTTTCTGGTTGGATACGGGTTTCCGCTGCAAGAGTAGTGGTCGATTACTCGAGTTCCGATACATGTTACATGCTTTCTAGACGACATAAAATATTAGATTCTCCATTGCTCTTGCAGAACGCGTCCTTTACTTCTCATAAATCCATCCTCCCAGCAACAAAAACGTGGGTAGCGCCGACACCCCGCTGACTATAGCCAAAGACCATGCCATAGTTTTCCATCCAGCGTACTCCCGAATAAACCCAGCAAACAGAGGACCAACTATGCTCCCAAGAGCATAACTGCCCGTGCATAGTCCGTACGCCTGCGCCACGGCACCACGTCGGCCAAAGAGGCCAGGTGCATCCTCTTCCTTCTCTTTAACCGCTCGATCAACCTCCAGCACCGCCGGAATCTGAACAAAGGATGAGATGAATCCCACTAGCGACAGCAGAACACAAAACAAGACTTTATGTTCAATCGTGTTGTGCTCCACAAAGCGTAAAGAAACCAGCACTGGCACCGAGGCTATAAGGCTTGCGGATGATATGTAGCGCATGGATCGGGGCCATCTGTCACACATAATCCCCGTGACTGGGTCGAAAAAGAGAGGCAACGTCAAGGTGAGGAAAACCAGGCCCGATCCCATTTGGGACCAGTGGAACATGTCATGGACGAATATAGGCAGGACAGCGTCGAAGGCGGTGGACAGGATAGCTGTCAGACAATAGTTCCACATGCAAATAACGATGCGTGGGCTGGTTATGAGGTATAATGTAGCTGGTCGACGGACATCCCGGCGAGCTTGATCCATATCCGACAAGACGGTATTCGTGTGGACACTGCGGCATTTGCCAGAGTGTTCACCATTGGGCCCGATCATCTCGCAACAGTCCTGCGTTGGTAGGCCGGCCTTCACCTCATGGTCTGTTTCTTCATCTCGTCCATCATGTCGCGTTTCAATCATAATGGCGCATACGATGGCGTCCATACCAATAAGCACGAACGCAATGATAAACACACTGTAGTAGCCAGCCTTCTCATATAGAACCCCACCCAGTAACGGCCCCGTAGGCATACCACCAGCCAGCCCAAAGGAAAGGTATCCCAAATACTGACCGAGACACACGCTGCCCACGGTATCTACCAGCAACACGACACCGATTGTATTAACGAATGCGGTACCTGCTCCTTGGAGCATCCGCCCCATCAGCCACAGGGCCAGCTTGTTGCCAACACAAAGCAGCGCGGTGCCGGTAGCGGAGAGCGCCAGCCCGCACAATAATGGCCGTCGGCGAGAGGATGTCTTATCAGCCAAGTACCCCACGATCGCTGTAGAAGTCAGTGGTGGTATTTAGTGAGAATGAGGTGATCATGCATACGACACATGACGGATGTTGTTGCCGCTTGGACGGCAACTATGGTTGAGTTCCATACCTGTACTATACCCATATTAGAGAGTTGTTCTGGTTAAGGTGGCCATTGAGTACGTACCATCTTCGGAACCCAGTCCAGCCCTGTCGGTCAGGGCTGTAGGTGTTACAGGGACGAACTGGATAGCTGGTCAGCACCTGTCATTGCACCCTAGGTGGGATGCCATACCAGTCCATATAGAAATGAGTCCTAGGAACCGAATCAGTTCATTGTAAGAGGAACTAGGGCGGCGAAGGCGTTACCGTAAAGGTTGCAAATGTGACAACTAATGTGATGAACACACTTGAACGTCTTTGAGATGCAAGTATACTCTTCCATCGTAGGGGCTGTGTACTGATCGACATTTCCAGATGACCGGACCAGTCTTCCTTACGTAGATGGCTTTTGTTTCGAGGCAGTTTCAAATAATTTCATGGAAATTGCCGAACAGTCCGGGAGAGACTCGAACCAGCCCAGGTTCCAAAGGAACTCCTTCTGACCTCGCATTCCAGACATCGTCCCTTGCGTCGAGAGCCGGCTTTGACTTGGGACGCATACGAGGGTATCAGCGATGTTGCTGCAACATCCGTAGCTGCAACTAAAGAGCGCCTTCGACAGGTATATTCCTAATACACGGGGTCCTCGTTCCAGAGACCGTATAGTCGTCGGTATTGGGCCGTTGGGATGGAGTATATTTCAACGAAGCAGGATGAATCATCGTTAGAAAACAACAACACCCCCAATTATTTCAGCCCTGGTAGAACGAAACCAGCTCATGCCCCTCCCATGCCCTCACAGAATCCATCTTTGCTCCTCAGGCCCCAATCTAGCATTCCTCTTTCGATAAACCCACCACAGATACAGTGATAGCACCAAACCCAGACACTGGCTGGCGCAATTCACCCCATGACCAAGTTGGTATCGCGGCACTTGCTGATCCTTGTATATCCACACGCCGATGATTTGTCCAGGACCAGAGAATGCAACGTTCAATCCACTTGCCAGCGATGCGGCGGTCGTGTTGCGGACGTTATCCGATACCCAGGCACAGAGGGAGGGTAGAGATCCGAAAACACCGCATGCTGACAGCACAAGCATTGCATAGCGGAGTTTGAGGGATGGTGTAGAGACGCATGCTGGACCATCATTAGACTTGGTAATTTACTATCGAAGGTACCCGACTCACCGGGAATAAGGAAGGCGATCATTCCGAGCAGGAAGAAAAATGCTGCCACAAGACCGCGGCAATTATACTTGTCCGACATGTATGCTGCTGCTAGTGTCACCACGTACGCACAAGCATAAGGAGGAATGACGAAAAGCTGGGCTTCTAACCCGGTGTAACCGATCCCGGCCACGATCGAAGGGGAGAAGAGAGACAGCGATGATACTCCGATTCCAGCGCAGAGATATATGATGTAGTGCATCCACAAACGCGGCTCTTTGAGTGTGGTCTTCGCATCATGCCAGTTAAGCTTGTCATCTCTATCAGATAGGATTGCCTGTTAGGATTGAGTAAGACATATCGGTGATATTTACTCACCCTCGGGGAGTGTTCGCACTAAACGAGTCCTGTAGAATCCGCTTTTCTTCCGTGCTGAGCCATTTCGCTTTTTCAGGATAGCTGGGAAGGAAAAGCACTATGGCGACAGCCAGAAGCAGACACGGCAGGCCTTCGATTATGAACAACCAGCGCCAAGCTTGGAGTCCTCCGACCCTGTTCATATGTCCTACCCCATAAGCAATAGCACCTAGGCTGAGTGTTACTAACACCGTGAACAATTGCAGTAAAATGGTACTAACCGCCAAAAGCACCCGCCAGTGTAGCACTGCAAAGAAAGATGGCAATCCGGATTGCTCGTTCGCGTGGCCCATACCAAAAGCTTAGATAAAATATCATTCCCGGGAATACGCCAGCTTCACACGCGCCAAGAAGGAATCGAAGGGCCATGAGAGTCTGGATGTTATGTGCGCCTCCGATGGCTGCACATACAGAACCGAACGAAGCGGTCAGGATTGCAAGCCATCTGCAAAAATGATGAGACATCTCCATTGTAAGAGTAGCTGCACCGTGGAGGTGGGCTGACGGACTCACACGGGTGGTGACAAAATCTTAAGCGCCATGTTGCTTGGTGCTTCGAAGATAGAGTATGCGACGAGGAAAAGCATCAAGGCTACTCGGTATTGGGAATCCGTCATCTGTATTGAGTCCATGAGGTCGTCGGACGTGTCTTCGTTGAGGACCTTTGCGTTACCTGTCGTCACTTAGTGATGATAGTGGGTGTCTTGTCGGTATGCTGACCAATGTTTGACCTATCGAGGTAGCAGAGGAGATAGATCACAGCAACAAAGGGTAGGATCCGCCGATCAATCTTCCTATATATTCTATAGGGCGTCAGTTGTCACTTCCGCCTCCATGCTATGAAGGGCATCTACCGTGCGACTGCAGCATTGTCGGGAGGGTCACTAGGCACCTTGGCCTCTTCCACAGGAGTACAGTCTTCGGTCGACTTTTCCATATCCACAGATCCAGACATTAGGGCAGTTGACTTCTTTTGTAGTGGTTGGATTGGAACTCCTGAAGGTCGGGGACATCCAACATGAGGGGTAAGCGTAGCAAACAAGGGATGGCGATCCTATTCATGCATGCTGGGTTGTACAGGATGAGGAGTTCTGGCCTGTTCTTCCCCGCAATGCTCTTCACTGTTGCTTTTCTGGGGCCCCGCATTATTTCGTGCAATGGAGAATATCGAGTCATGAGTGTATGTCATGGTGGGTATGCGAGAAGAGGTTGTATGTGGGATGTATACGGTGTTCCCGGATTGCCATGTTGAAAGACGCCTAGAATGAGAGGAACTCGGCTATGGTCATTTACCGGATAGGATGTCTCAAGATGAAGTTTTCAATTAGCTGTGCAGTTACAAGCCCGGTTAACACAATTAGGTGCCTCTGCTATGCGTGCAGTGAGTCAACGTTGACCCAAGTATCAACTCTTCTGGGAAGCATGGCATGTCTTTTCTGTTTATGTACCGCATTAAAAACAGAATCAAGTCTATAAATTCAATAACAAGCTGCAATATATAAATTTCCACCCATTCTTCTCTATAAACACATCACTCTAAACCCCGTTGCCCATATCTAAGTAAGCCATAGATGAATATTCTATCCCATCATCCCTGATCAAGCCGCCACTTGAACCTGCTCAAATGCTTTGCTGAAAGCATAATCCGTGTATCCCTTCGGCGCCTGCGAGTACAAGGTCACAGGATCCAACTGCTCAAAGGGAATCCCCGCCTTGACTCGGAATGGCAAATCCGGGTTCGCAATATAAGGCCGGCCAAAGGCAACGGCCACGTCGTGCCCGGCATATTCCTCATCGATAGCCTTCTTCGCAGACTCGGGAGTGAAGTTATTGGCCACGATCACTGGGCTTGCACCGCCATATGCCTCAAGAAGCCATTGCAAACTATCCCCGCTGGACTTGGCATCGGACTCGCACGCGTGCAGGTACGCCAGCTTGTACTTTGCTAGTTTCTTAACAACATCGGTGAACTGGGGCACAGGATCAGCCATCCGCATGCCCTGGTATGTATTCCACGGACTGAGCCGGATGGCAGTGCGGTCGTTTCCAACAGCCTCGACAACAGCTTTGACGACCTCCTCCGCGAGTCTGGAACGGTTCCCAACGCTTCCGCCCCATCGATCGGTCCGCCGGTTACTCACGTCCTGGATGAACTGGTCGATGAGATACCCGTTGGCGCCGTGGATTTCCACCCCGTCAAACTCAGCCTTGATGGCATTCTTTGCGGCAGTGGCAAAGTCGTCAATGGCAGCTTGGATCTCGGCTTCCGTCGCGGGTCGGGGATAGTGCGTTTCGTCGCTAAATACGCTCTTCATCGGGACGTCGCTGGCGGAGAGCAGGTCAAAGCCGTGTTGCTGCTGATAGCCGGGGTTGGCGGCTCGCCCGAGGGCCCACAGCTGCATGTAGATGTAGGACCCGTTGTCGTGGACGGCCTGGGTGACCTCTTTCCAGGCGGCTATCTGGGCGTCGTTGTAGATGCCCGGGACGTTGGCGTATCCGCCGAACTGTGGGCTGATCACCGTTGCTTCTGTGATGAGGAGCGATCCGGGCACGGCGGCGCGTTGCTTGTAGTATTCTTTCACGGAGGCAAGAGGGACATGGTTGGTGTCGGCGCGCATTCGGGTCATTGGGGCCATGGCAATGCGCTGGCTGAGCTCCATACGCCCGACCTTTAAGGTTTCAAACAAGCGAGACATGGTGGTAGACGATGTTGTATGTGGAGGATTGAACGATGTTTTTGGTATGTAGTCACTGTTCAACGGGAGGGGGAATTTATATACTGGGCCCTCTGTGGAGTTCAATGGCGATTATTTCTATATCTAAGCGATTACTCCACCGGTCTCCGACCTTTTTTTCCATCTATTGCTGTCCGTGTTGGTCAGCATTTCGGACAAAGATCCTTCACGGACCGAGCATACCGGTGGCATTATTGGGCATTAATGGTGTTCTTCGGTGTTATGTGTCGGCATTAGTAATATATCCGGCGTGCATTTGTCAGATGCTAAGGATGATGCTTTTGTACACCTATTACGAACATGACTACTTTGTATAGACTTGTCGTTGCTAAGAAGAGAATGACGCTCTGCAAAGCCCTGCAACATGCATTCTAGCCGTTTCTCCGCCCTGTTACACATAACCACCCCGGGACATCATTCACATCCACTGCCCTAACCATGAGTGCACAACCACCCCCAATCACCCCCATCAAGCGAATAGGCCTGAGGGAAGTATACGAAGACAGTGGCCGCCACTTCCAGCGCAGAATCGGCACTGAGCAGTGGACCGAGTTTCATCCCCGGGTCGCTGAAATCCCCCCATCAGCCGCAGCAGACGATCCTCTCTACATTTCCCTTGTCCGCGAGAAGCATGGAGAAGGCGAGCCAAACCACTGGTCCTTTTTTGTCCACCGCGAAAAGCAGGACGGGTGGTTGTATCAGGTGACGGGGGATGCAGAATGTATGCAGTACGCACATTCTCCTGAGTCAGTCAACATTGTGAATTCGGAAGCTTTTCTCGATATTTATCATCGGCGACTATTGGTGAGGTGGAGTTTACCACGCTTCGGGGGATTGTGGCTCGTGAACAGCCTCCCAGAGCGGAGAGTCGCGCCTTGGTGACGGAGAACTGTCAGGGATGGGTGGTGCGGGTGATCTCTAGACTGGTTGAGAGGGGGATTGTGCAGGAGCAGAAGCTGGAGATGGCGAGGTCGATGCTGGAACCAGTTTGACTTTCTCTAACGAGTGGTATGGTGGAGGTACTCGACACTCGTTGATCCTTTGTCCCATCATCCCATGGCTTATCTTCTACTCGCCACTATGAATATGTTGATACCTTGGCCGCTACGGTCTTTCATTTACAGTAGTGGGATAGAGGAATTTCACGGTACGGTATCAATCTAATCCATCGTCGTTCATTAGTTGGATTATTTCCTATAATGTTTTACCCAGCGCTGTACTCACATAAGGGTACTGGCAAAGCGTAAGCAATGAAAGATACATCCTGTACAATAAACATCATCCTCTACTTTCAATTAATCAGCCCATCCAAGATAATATTCAAATCCCCCATTATCCCAACAGCCAAATCCTCTTCTTCAAGCTCCCACGGCACGCAACCAGCAGCTCCCAACCCAGCCCTAATCAACCGATATCCACCAGCACGCGACTGCTCCACCAACTCTTCATTCGGCCATCTCAGAACCCCCGGTGTGTTCAGCCCCGCCCCCAGCTCCAGAATGACAGCTGTAGGCCGATATGGCGATTCGACTTGCTGCGATACTTCGTTGACAAAGCGCATCCATTCTCTTTCCCGCGCTCTGAAGGGCGAGGAGTTGAAGTAGTCGCCACCCCGGACGCACAACGTCAATTCGCCGCCGCAATACTTGCATTGTGGGACCTTGGATTCGTCTTGGAGGACCTGTGTCTTTTTATCGATGAACGGGAGCGCCGCATCCACGAATGGACCGGACGGAAACACCGCATCCGGTCGACATTTGGCGTAGCACTGCAAGAACCGGTACTGGCCCTGTGGCGTGGAAATACGTTCAGGTGGGAATCTATTGTTGACGAATTGGCCATCCACGTTTGAGGTACGCACAAAGTACTTGGACTTGGGGAACCGCTTGGCGAGTGTGCTTAGAGTTGTGTAGAGTTGCGATGCTGGCCATTTCCGAACCATGTCCAAGTGAAGAAAGTAGTACCCCCATTTCTGTCTTGGGCTTTCCCATCCCGTGAATCCAAAGACATCGTATAGGCGGCTGAGTCCGAGGTTCGTAAAAGCTGGAAAATGTTTTTGGAATAATTCCTGGGATGTGTAATCGAGGCCGATAGCAGCGGACAGTCCTGCGCCAGCGGTGATGATCAGGAAGTCAGCTTCTTCGAGCCAGCTTCGAGCTTTCAGGATAGTTGGCGAGGAGATGGGGGCAGGAAGTTCGAGGTTTGGCGTTGGTTGCCGAACATCTCTCCTGCCACCTTGTAGGATCTTGAGTTCGTCGTCATAGAGCTCATAGTCCCGTTGTAGAAAGGTGTCGAATATGATGTCTGTCAATGTAGTGGAGGGATGATCGTATATCCATTGGGCGACAGTTTGAACGGCAATTCTTGCGGCCTCTGCAGGCGGAAATGCGAACAATCCTGTTGAGATACAACAGAATACCAGCACTTTTCTTCCGTCTCGGAGGGCGGGGAGAGAATTGGCAGATTCAAGACACGATATGTAGCATTTTGATAACTGTTCCCTATGCACCAATGCCGGCTTTTGGCCATGCCCCAGCTGTGGACCGACGGTATGCAAGACATATTGTGCCGGGAGGTTGAATCCTGGTGTCAACTTGGCAGCTCCCACTGGCTCTGGATGTCCTTGTTCTAACATCAGGGCATAACATGCATCGCGCAGGCGAGGTCCAGCTGCCGAATGGATGACATTGTCGATACAGCGGTGTTCTGGACGGAAGCATCCAAGTAAGCCGGAATTTGCTGCATTGACAATGGCTGTCACATCTGTCAGGGTGGTAATGTCGCCTTTCCACAGTGAGAGCCTGATTGTCTTTGGATTCTCTTCCCCTGAAACTGGATGTTCAAACACGAGGCGCGGAGATATAGATGCAGAAGGAGTTGTGACGTTATGGCTATTATGATACTTGATCACAGAGTCGATATGTTCCAAGACATCTGTAGGTATCGGGGTAGTCGGAGGTCGCTGACAGAGTAGTTGACGCATCACTTCTAGTTGTCCCCATGTGTCTAGTTGGAGAAGCCAGTCGGGATGAGCATGGTGACGACACCTAAGATTTGATTTGGGATATTGAGCCTCCTGGGCGAGATACTGTATTGCCTGGGCCAGACAATAAGACATTTGTGTAGCCATGTTAGCTGGCGAGATTGTGAATGACAGATATATAACTCGGGTTCACTGTGCGGAAAGACCTTGGCTAGGAAGAGCATTCACGCAGGAGGATTGACCAGAGGCCTGACAAGATAGAAAGATATTTGCCGATACGTTTTATCATCGGAGAGGTTTATATCTATAAAACTGCTGGCCACCTTCACCCAAGTACAAACCGCCTGCCGCCAATCACAGCTCAATCAGTGCATGCAAACATCATCCACAGCGCGGTTTGAGCTGTTTGATCTGTTTGTTCAACCGGATCACTGCTATTTCTGGCTAGACCATCCAGAGACAAGAGTTTGTTCAGTTTGTCATGTTTGATGCCACAATCTCTCCAACTCGACAAAGTCTCTGCACACCAGCTCATGCTTTGCCATTTGATCCTTAGAGCGTTGACTGGAGCATGCTAGGCCCAGCAGACTGTCATGTTCCACTTTAGACAGACTCCGCAGTCGAAGCCTCCTTCTCCTCTTCCAACAACATACGAAGATACCCCCTAGCCGAGGATGTCACCATCAAGAACAACACTAAAGTGCCCTGCACAACATAGCTGAACTTGAGGCAGCAACCCGTACGGCAAAAGCCGTCAGGAAAGGTGAGAACGAGAACTAGAATGACCCATGCTCTCCATAAGGTCAGCCTGGGGAAAACGAAACGTGCTTAAACATCCAAGGAAAGCCCCAGGGCCGATGGGCGCCCACAATGCCGGTTTAATGCTTACATGACGAAATATTTGCAGATGGTGCGATCAGCGAAGGTGTCAATGGCGAAGCACCAGGAGCGCAGGCGCGAGGATGATTGCGGCGAGTGGGGGACGCCGTTGGCCTCGGGAGGCGGTACAGAGACTGTGGACACGATGGGATCCTTTTTCTCCTCCATCTTGCGAAGCAGGCAGTGGAGATAGTCGTTCCTACTCAGGTTCGAGATTGTCGAAGAACTATTCAAGGGTAGGAGCAGCGTGCCAGATGAAATACCAATGCTGGAATGGAGCATGACCTCTCACTAATGAGCACTAACAGCCCTAGGATGGGCCGTAAACCCAATGTGGTAACATGTCTCACTACGGACAGTGGCGAGCACCTAGCAACGAATTGGTTACGGTTACAGCCACTATGCTAATTTAGTGGTGCAACGTCCCTAACACATGTCCAGAGGATGTTAGGGACAGGGACCCCACCGTGACCGAGGTACTGGATATGCATCTCTTTTGGGAGGGGCGAGTTGCATAACATAAGTAGTATCACTTGAGGAGCATTTATGTTACCAACTCAGCATTGCTTTTAGAAAATCGCAAGCGCATCAGAGGGCTGGCCACATCTCCGGTAGTACTCAAGGATGCGCCAATCAGAAAGATCGTCCATCTTTACTGCGCTTCACACTCCTTGCACAACGCTTCCAAGTCCCACATTTCGCCGATAGGCATCCCCAAAGCGAGACAAGATGGGCATACAGTACTGTGGAGTTAGCACTGAGGGAGAATAGCATACGCACATATAGACTTATTCCGGCTGCGGAGGCGAGTTTCATCACGAGGATTTGTATTACTGTTGACGGAGGATGTCTTCGTAGTTCATCCACATGGAGTGTCAGGAACAGCAATCTTTGGTGGTATACAATCTCCAGCAGACTGTACAACGATCTTTACCTGTACCGTTTAGGCCAGGCAACATAGAGTTAGTAAGCGGCCCTCTATCTGCCTTGAGCTCCACCATCCAGTCTAATCGGGGCAGTGCGATCGCATTCATAAATCTTAGCTCATCACTAGAATCCATTCTACATCTAAACATGCGACAGTGAAACATGGCACGCACCAGCCAGACTGCCCGGAAACGCACAGGGCCTCCCCGCGCTCGCAATACAACCCACCACTTCACCGACCACTCCAACCAGACATACACAGTCGTTGATCCCTTCCAGCGGCATTGTCCGAACCCCCATGTGATCACCAAGCTCAGCATCCACCTCTACTCTCTCGGACCGCTGCAACCAAGCCCGGAAGCCATTGGGCAGGAGCTGCTGAAATCAAACGACATCATTGACTGGGCCAATGCCCGCAACTGGTGGCCCCGCGTGGACGTGTACTCTCCGCTAGACAGCATCGAGGCATGCATTGAGCATCACCGGCGTGAGAAGAAGTTTCGCAAGACCGCCAAGGAGGAGATGCATCGTGCTGCGACTGTTACAGCCGCAAATGAAGAAGAAGCGATGGTGGCAGTGCGTAAGCTGCGCGGAAAGGAACCGCTGCCTCATATCGTCCCGACATGGTGTCGTCGTCGGACGGCCTATGTTCTCTATCGTACCACACCGGCGATATATCGAAGTTTTATCCTGGTAGTTCCGGTCGAGTGCTCGACGTGGGAGGATATTCAGCAGAAGGGGCTGTGGATGGTCAGGTTTGACCAGGATGTACCTGCGGAGCTGACAGTGCAGATGGATGATGATGATGCGAGTGCGCAGGAATCGTTGATCGACGACGACCACGGTTGGGTGCAAGTCGATAGGTATACTAACTGGGGGCCGCCGCATCGTGTCGAACGTGCGTCGGTCAACAGTCTGGAGGTCGAGGATCCGCCTATGAACTCCTTATATAATGAATGGATGTCGCTGGTCTCGCAGCTGTATGATTGCACGTATCGTCCTTGCTGCTGTGATGGCTGTGACGAGGGTGACCCGCATGAAAATTGCGAGGTTGAGATGTAAGTGTCTTTCCAAGGATAATGTTTCATCAACTGACTGTTTTAGGTCGGAGCACTTTTTTGACGAAGATGGCGATTGTGCGGAATGTCGCAGAGCTGTTGAACAGTCGCAGTAGGAGAATAGTGGTAGTAATAAGGGTGACAAGATGAGCGCTTAGCTGTATATTACTATGGACGGCCTGGTCTCTTTGTCTCCGTTCGAGTATACTTCCAACTCTCTGTCCAGACTTTATATCATCACTAATAGTACTTCTGGTATAGGATCTTAATGGCCTTTTCATCTCCCAGCCTCATTGCGTGGCCAACCGGAGTATGCCCTTGCTTATCACCTTTGGCGATGTCTGCCCCAGCATCGACGAGTATAGTTATCCCGTCAATATTACCTGCGAGCACAGCCCAACTCAACGGACTCCGTCCCTGAACATCAAGCAAGTCAGGGTCTGCTCCTCTGTCCAGCAGGCACTGGATAGTACGTCCTTCCTTGACCTCCGCAGCGTA